>CACRXK020011718.1:0-15970 GCA_902702795.2 Paramuricea clavata
CCCCCCCCCCCCCCCCCAGCATCACAGAGAGGAAATAAGGTGACACTGACCCCTCCTCCTACTTTTCAAGGTGACTTTTCCAATTTATTTAATTCCGAGTAGAAATGTCTGGAAAAATTCATGTCTTCGATGTACTTTATAATCTCCGGAATTCTGCTAGATTTCACTCCCAAAATGCTTGAAATCGTAATTCAGGGACCCTAGATTTCAAAATTTTCCCGGGGGTACATGCCCCCGCTTGACAGGGGCGGATCTAGGATTTTTCGCACGTTTTCGCAAAATTTTATGACGTCATCGATGACGCAAAACGTGATGACGTCATTTGACATGAAGTCATTTGATATCAGGATGATAGTCCAAATTTTGTGGAAGTATAGATATTTTGTTTTATCAAACTACAAATGCGTAAATGACATAATTTTCGTACCTGCCAATGTTCAGCATATGATATATTAATATATAGATCGAGTAGACTGTTTCGCCCTACAGTGTATACCTTGGCTCATCAGCATGCCTAGGAAACACGTTTACCAAAAATAGTAAACCGTGATCCAACAAGGACAGCTCCAGTTGAAAAAGCTGAACACAAGCACATATTTCTGGCTCCTTAAAACCAGATTGCTTGCTTTCACACCTTTTGCAAGAGCAAAGGGAGTTGGGCTAGAACTTAGAAATGGGTGACAATTAAATGAACAATGAACACCACCTAAAATGAGCAATCTGGTTTTAAGGTGCCATAAACCCACCTCACACCTTTCACCGCAGCAAAAGGAGCTTAGTTAAAAATGGGTGACAATACGGGACATTTCATGGATGTGAAATTGCCTTGTTTTTCCCTTTAGCCTCTTCCCCAGTCCTCCTATTACTAACCTATGTCTAATCTAATTAAATTCATCATCTTGTTATATACTGAAAATGTACAATATTGCAAGTGAAATGGTCAATGGTGCCTCAAAGCTGCAGCTTCAGTGGAAGCCAACTTTTATTGAAAACAAGTTTATTTTGCCTGGCATTTTAAACATATTTAAATCACAGTCGATTCAAATACAAAATATTTCATTACAAATGACTATTACTTTACTTATCTAGTTATCTGAAATATTAAATTGGCAAGGTTTTTAACACAGTATTCTATTATATTCCTGTACTATGCTTACATACTGTATATAGACAGTCACATACTATATCAACATGGAGTTTGTCTGTCAGGGCCTGAAATAATGTTCCCAAAGTTATCGATCATGGTGGTCGGCAGTCATGACTTTCCCTGCTTTTTCAGGTTGGAAACCCTGCTTTTTCAGGTTGGAAACCCTGCTTTTCCACCGATCATACGCAATTTCTTGCCTATTATTGATTAGTAATCAGTTGTTATTTCAAGCCCTGGTCTGTTGAAAAATTTAACTGGTTCAAGATGCAATGGACCTCTCTCAAGCCAATGAGATCAGACCCGATATTTGGCATCAGCTTTTGTCTACAAAGCCCGAATGTTTTTTTTTTTTTTTTGGGGGTAACCTGAGATCAGGCTCAATTTTACAAATAACAGCCTGACACAATCCTTAATCCGATCGCTTTCCACCCACAGCAAAGTTTATATTTAGTATCCAATCAAAATGTCGCAGGAGAAATTTAAATTTCACACAACGACAACAACAATCTAATTATAGTTGTGATCATTATAAATAATTATATCAATGACAATATATAATGTAATTAGCACCAACCAATCAAATGACAGATTAAAAAATCTTTTGTCTCATAAACCAATCAGATTTACAACCGAAATACGGTTGTAAAAACATGGACTTTTGTTAAGATTTGTATCAGGCCTATTTATTTATTTATAGGCCTGATCGCAGGTTAGGGGGGGGGGGAATTATGGGAAGGTGGTGATCTTGAAAGGCCAAGTTTGGTTGATGATGAAGAACCAAACCCCAGGAAGTTTTTTTCTCATGTCAGTGTTGTGTACAAGAGTGAGGTTATTGCTATTGGAGGCGAGAGTGGTCTTTTTGCAAGCCGAGATATTTAACTTTAACCACATGTTCCAGAAATTTATCAATTACGTTTCCTACAGTACATATGTTAGGAATAATTTCCTGGTGAATTTCATCATTACCAAGCCAAGTCATTTAATTTAAGTAGTATTCAACCATAGTGCTTCGCTTATAGCCTTTTTGTGTCCTATAAGTGCCGAAATAGACCTTTCACACTTGCACTGTAAACATTTAAACTATCAAGGTCAAATTAGGTCATTGGTACCTGTCAATGCTTAGGAAACAGAGCTATACAAGCAATTGTCAGTTGCATCAGATCTAAAAATATAACCACAGATTATATTATTATTATCTTTATAAAGTACATTTGCAGAGCTATTATCAGTCAATCAATACTCTATAAAGCATGTACACAATAAATACTTTTTATCCAACATGATCAAATATTTGAGATCAAATTTCTGCCACTACTCATACACATATTAATGAATATGTATGCAGTATATAAAACTTTGGACCTAACCTCGCACAATTATAATGCAAATCGTACGTTCAATTCAACGATTTATTGTTCAAAATTCAAACCACTTTACCTTATTGCCATAATGCCATACACCTCTTTATAATTTCCTGAAATAGACGACGAGAATTCGAGAAATCAACACATCTCAGCCAGATTATTAGTTTCGGCCAAGACAATTTTCTTGCATCCATCGAATTTACTCCACAGAACGCCAGTAAGCATTCCTTATCGTCACTTTCAAATAACGATCTAACTTTTATTATTATTTTTTATTTTTTTTTTCTGTGTTGGTGTTGTGTACTCAGGTGAATAATATGTTTGCGATGTTACTCTGAGTGCATATCCACACCGGGCGAGCTTGAAAAATATGCCCGGCCACGGTGGGATTCGAACCTACGACCTTTGGAATACTAGCTTTTATTAATTCTAAATCTACGTCGTTCATTTCGATAATAGTAAATAAATACAAACAAAATAATTTGCTTGTAAAATTGTACAGAACTGCAACAAAGCCACCAAGTGCACAATGCTTCCAAATTGAAGATTAGAAGGCCAATCAGAGGAGATGTTCTTTAACTCTTTTGCGCAAATTGTCCAATCAGAAGCTGCTATCTATTTGCAGAATTAGTCAAAATAGTCAACATTAGTCGCAACCGTTAGTCAAAATAGGTCTGACCAATCAACATGCCCGTAATGTGTAATCTGAGCATATTTGACCAATCAAATCACATGAACTAAAACCCAGAATAGTCAATTTTCATTTGAATACCGCTTATTTGACTCATCGTTTGACTAATCAATCGCTGGCTCAATGTGCAAAAACTGATCGAAGTTTATATGCTGGAGTGTGATAGAGTTTTGATTGCGTGATCAGAAATGAAGAGAAGTATTTGCGCTGGGAAAAAATTCAAAAACCTTAGTCCAAATTTTTTTATATGCCTTTTTTTACGTTAGTCGCGTGACTAATCTGACTACCCCTAGATCCGCCCCTGCCCCCGCCCCGCACCCTCCTAGACGGTCTCGCACTTCGGCGTGCATGAGGTTCGCCCCCCCCCCAAAAAAAATAAAATTAAGGTCTGGCTACGCCACTGGTTATAGCTGTACGATTATAGCTACAAAGAGTTGAAGTTATTATTGTTTAAAGTAAAATAGAGCTGAAGTTAATAAATTAAAGGTTTACAAAATCTCTCTTCAGACTCGCGCGTTCGCCAAAGCTCGACGGCTCATATTTTTCGTTCTGCCTTTTTTTCCTGTTTTGACCCCCTCCTCCCCGCAGTGAAAATTCCTTTAAAAAGGCACTGTAGTGTTAATCATTAATTGCACGACTTGCCCGTGCGATTATTACTCGCTTGGGCACTACTCGCTGGGGCACCTGTGCCCCGGCGAGTATAGGTTTCGGCTCTGATTTTTCTCCGATTGATAGCCACAAAATAGAATACTAATGAGCTACCTACTTTTACCCAAATTATCCATTTGGCTCCTGCCAATTTTTACCCAAATTATCCATAAATAACCCTAATTATAAAATAACATATATATAACGCGTATTCTGATTGGTCGAAAGCCGTGCTTGGATCAGGCCATCCAAACACGGAAGACTACCGTGTTGTTGTTATTTTATAAAACAATTACTTTATGGTTTCCGTGTTTGGATGGACTGATCCAAACACTTGGGAATGTTGCTCGAGTTAAGAAAAGCGGGCAAAATCACTCGCCTTCGGCTCGTGATTTCGCTCGCTTTTCTTAACTCTCGCAACATTCCCGCGTGTTTGGATCAGGCCATCCAAACACGGAAACCATAAAGTAATTGTATAGTATTGAGAACAATTCAAGAATATTACTAAAAAAGCCAAAGCTGCTGTTTATTTTAACCAGTATGAACATGTTTACGTTCTTTTAAAACTGACATTTTACTGCATTGAGGATTCAACGACAAGAACAATGAATTTAAGCGGTCAAAATGACATCTTATAGCCCGACAAAAATAGAAATACAAAGTAAGAGACAGCGATCGCCGATGGCGATGCACAGGAACAATTGTATGAAATATAAACTCGATATAAGACTGCTAATTAACTGAACTGAATCGTCGGGCTGGCTACGCCACTGGCCATCGCATGATTACTTATACTAATTAAGGCGTATAGTATTCAGTAGCAGTATAGTAATTATCTTGAGCGAGGTTCAGATTTAACTTCTACTACCGCTACCACTACCTTTCAATGGTTTAGCACGCATCAGATTGGTTAATCGGATATATCGCACACAGCTGATTAGTCAATGGTGGCATGGTTCCTTAATCAGATAGCGGTGGTGGGAGTCAAATCTAAACTTCTATTTTTTTCGATTTCCGGCGGTAAAAATAATAAATCCATGTTTCGTCCTACATATTAAGTTGTAATTATTATCATTACTATACTATATATACATATTACTAATGGCACACAGTCACACACGCCTCGTAATGAGTTACGAATTGAAATTTAATTTAATGAATATTAATGAATGTTTTTGAAATATTTATCACCTACCTATCTGTAATTTTTTAACTAATTTGTAAAACCTTGCGTTATTCGGGCGAGAAATGATCTTTGTTGACGCGGCAAGTTTTAAATTTGTTAAACTATCAAATTAATTTCAAATTTAAGTCTTAAGGTAACTATACTTAACTTACTCTAAAAGGGAAATCCGCCTATCAAACATGCAGGCTATCTAGTTTTACTTGAATTGTTGTGCTCATTGTTATTTAATCATGAAGACTACTACTCCACTGGGGACAAACTACGGCGATCAATGTCTGTTGCACATTTTATTGTTGTCAATGTTTTCAAGATTTTACGGTCGTTGGAACAGCATTATGCATGTGGCTATTATAGCCACTTTACATTAAGTATTATGCTTACCTAATTACATACTTATCAATTGTGATACTACTTTTATCCTAACCGGTTGGAATCGATATCAGAGCACCAGGAGAAAACTCACGATTTCGACAGAGCATTGGCCGACACTTTTCACACGATTCACATGAGTGAGGAACGAGAGAATCGAACCCACGATCTTATAGTTGAAAGGCACTTGCTCTGACGACATTCGACAGAATAATCGGAACGGCACGAGAAGTGGATTTCCATGATTTTCGTTCATCTTTGCCTCCTTCCAACAGGGCGTCTTTCAAGTTTATGGGCGAAACTTTTACGGCATATCGGACAGCGAGTTCTGGATAAAAAGAGAGAAGAATATACCACATTTAGGAACCCCAATGTACATTTCTTCATTTTGGTGAATTTCTGATGGTTTGCAATTTATGAAAGATATGTTTCGTTTTATCATCTGATGATATTTGTTTTTGTGTGTATTTCTAGTGTATTTCTATTGTATTCTCTTTTCACCTCTCTCCTACTATATGTATAATTATTGTAAGCAGGCCCTTCGAATACTAATTGAAGGGCTCCTTTTACCAAGTGGAATGTATAAACTGTTGCAAATATGCCCAATTGCATTTACACTGCAGTGAGCAGAGGTCTCTGAGGAGAATAAGAAACCTCTACTTCATACATTGTACTGAACTTCACAAATTACTATACTACTTTTTCAAACATACAATGAAAGCTGAATAAAAATGTACTCAGTCAATGTTATTGTGTCTGGTCGTAAACAGCACTACTTTCTTGTCTCCATCCATTGATTGGAGCAATGTGTCGTGTATTAATTATATGTTTGTAAATATTCTGAACGATAAATATGGACTTACATTCCGTTTCGAATCATCCGATTGGCGCATTCTTTGTGAACCTTGTGGGAACATGGAAGAATCTGGCAGCCCGTAAATGCGTCCTGTAGAAAGTCAAAACAAATTAAGAGTTTTTGAAACGCATTTCGCAAAGACACTTGCGGGGTTACTGGATGCAAACCGACACAAGTTGACATTAACAAGACTTTAGAGTAAATAGGACGTTTAAAAAATCGAAGTTCATTTAATATTTACATGCAGTTTGATCCTGTAATCCTTCAAGTTTCCGATACACTGGAGCATCATATTAAACATTCTGTCGCAAACAATTTGATATTTAAATATTAGATTATGCATTCACCTCCAAACAGATGCCACATTCATCATGGGCTGAATCAGGACGACATTTATGATTTCCACGAAGTTGAACATCAAGACAAATACCACAAACATCACAATGAAACGAGCGATCCCCATGAATTCTAGAAAATAAACGTTTCTTAATTCTCAATCTCGATCAATCACTCTGATAAAATAAAGGTTGTTCAAAAGTAATCGTTACATTACCTATTTTCATACTCTTTTGATTAAAAAGGAAGGATGCTTAATTTTATATTCTCACCTACAAATGCCACATTTATCGCAATGATAGGGGTGATCATCATTTCCAGTAAGATGTTTGCACAGTCCACAGTAGAAATTAGCGAATTGAGTGTTACATGAAACACAGAATTGGCCATTTTCCCCAAACTAGAAAGAAAGAAAAATGAAGAAAAATTATGAAATCGTCGTCTAAAGGCTGAAATTAATATATTATTCTCCAAAACTGAAATATATTTAATTTGACCATTTTTGCTGCACGAAAGAATGAAATCCAAAAATGATAGTTTACATATTTCTTGGTAATAAAATTTACTGGATACCAGGAATTATTTTCCTAACATAGACGAGCTCAATCCTAGCAGTATTTCTCACTACTGCTCCCAGTTCAAGCCGTTAACTTTAAAATTGTTGATGCTGACATATTATGTCTTCCTTTTTCTTTCAACCACTTTTCAATAAAAAGTTAAAAATTCATGCTATTTATTTAAAAACATAAAAGCTTGGGATCTAAAAATATATGAAACGTTTCAATATGGCGTAAAAACTGAATAATTTTATACTGCATATTTTTAGACTTTTCAGTTTTTACGTTTCCAAATAAATTTCAAGGAATTTTAAGTACTAGATAAAACATGAGCAGCCGATCTGTATCTGATATACAAACTCGAGCCGAAGGCAAGAGTACTGTATGGGCGTCCAAAAGGGACAAAATTATGAACACACACACAATTAATTCCAATGCTTGTAAACACTATGAAAGCTCACACATGTAATACGAAACGCTCACAAAAGACATTGGAACCACGCGCAAATAAGCCGAACCTCTCACGCACAAGTCGAAATGTCACACACACAATACGAACCTCTCACATACAAGTCGAAATGTCACACACAAAAAAGTTGAACTTTCTTCGTGGGAGGTTCGGCAAATTAGCATGTTAATTTATTTATCGCGAAAAAATTTGCATATATTTCCGCACTTTGTTTACGGCGGGAGAATAAAATATTGCGATAGTTAGCGAACTATTTGTCCCAGACAATAGGCCCAGGCAAGATCAGCAATTTGGTGCCACTGAAGATGATCATGAAATAAACAATCGATTTTGCTTGCCGAAAACTAGAGCTGATAAAAACAATGCCATTCCGCATGCCAACTCGCCATCGCCGTTGACGCCGTGAAACAGTGTAAATGGTCCTGTTATTACTTCATTGACTTTGTGTACGAGTTCAGGTTTAAATACAAGCATCCCAGTACAATGAAATAGCACAGAAGAGCAATTTAAACTATGGCTTGCAGCCTTGCAACAAAGATCTGGACCAACGAAACAACGTGGTCGGTCTTGTATTTTAATATAATAATACTCGACGCCGTGCAAATATTGTTAATCATTGACGCCAATACTGCTAAAACCTCTTCTGAAAAGAACGAATATTTAATTTCCTGAAAGATGATGTTTTGCCTGTCCCCCAAGGCGTGAATATAAAGTCAAACTGCAAAGACTGCACGAAGTCGAGGAAGTAACTACAGGACCATTTACACTGTTTCTCGGCGTCAACGTTTCCCGTTTTGAGCTCTAGTTCTCGGGGGGTGGGGGTGGGGAGGGGGCCTTCTCGGCAAGCTTCAGTGGCATCAAATTGCTGATCTTGCCTAGGCCTATTGTCTGGGACAAATAGTTCGCCAACTATTCCCCGGACCAACGACTGAATTCTATCTTCCGTCACAGGCAAGTAGTATCCTCTTTCATGCTGTCGCATGCGACAATGATGATGTATGTTTAATGAATTTTTTAAGTTTCATTAAAAGTGTGTTGAAAGAGAAAAGAAGGTGTATTATGTCTGCATCGCAATTTAAATCCTACTTTCTCCTTGATTCAATTATTTCTTTGTTTAGAGCTGTACTGAAAGAATCACAAAGATGCGCACAACATTAGCATCTTTTACGTTACCTGTTGTTCTTTCCCGCATTCGACACACTTGACCATCGTTGTGTCACGTGATTTCAGTTTCATTCTCCCACACGTGCTCTCGTTGTTATGACAACGGTGGCATGGCCAGTATTTATTGCAGCATTCGAATTTCACCAAGCACCTTCTTTTGTAGTGATTGCATAGCCAATTGTCTTGTATATCGCCGTTCCTTGGCCCATGAAAGTGGTCATCCGGATGGCGTTGAGAAGAACCATTGTATTGTGCAGGACGATTCTGGGAACCATGAGATGATGGCTGATTCGATTCTGGACGTCTTTGAGATGAAGGCTGTTCTGCGTTCGGCGTCTTCTTTCCGTTGATTTTTCTTGTTGTAACTGTAACATCATTTGTGCTTTCCTTGTTCTTATGACCTCGCTTTCCTTGTTTAAATTGATTAATGGCAATAAAATAATATTTTTAATTTGTTGATTGTTTATTCTCTTTTCATGTTGTTTCAGGAGTAGTGGAAAGGTGGGGTAAAGGTGGCAACATAACTTCATAAGAGTATGGGGCGGTGGCAGTGGCTAGCTTCCCTTCCAGTAGAAATAAAGTTGGGCAAATTATAAACGTAAGATGGGAAAAAGTTTGAGGAAATAATTTTTTACAAGAAGAAATATGTTAAATAATAGTCGAAAACGTTTATTCTTGACGGCGGTACAGATTTCGGAAAAGCATAATATATCGGAAAAAGTATTTATTTAAAAGTTAATAAAATTGTTGAAATAAAGCAATGGAATAATAAAATTGTTTGTTTACCTACCTTTTGTGTGATTAACTGCATCATCATCAGGAACATCTTTTGAATTTTCATGCGTTGAAAATCTATTGCCACTTATGGTGGCAACATTTCTGCCGGCAACATTAGATTGCTGAACATTTTCCGTGCGTTGGCAATTCCTGACAATGGATACGCCATTGTTCTCGTCAGCTGTACTAGGTTGTTCAAATGTTTCAACATTGCCCACCCGGTCAACGGTGTTGGATCTTAGTGGAGATCTTGGAGTGTTATTATCTGGTGGAAGAACTCTAGATGAGTGTACTCGATTCAAATTGGCCTCTCGTTCTTGACTATTGTTTATCGACTTATGTTGATTGATCAACTTTCTCAACTTATCGTAGTCACCATTATAAAATTCATCAATAAGGTACACTAGATCAAATCTTGTGATTGACTCGAAGAATACACGGAGCTGACCTAAATCCGATGCATTAATAACACCTTTCTGGTCCAATTGTAAAATAACTTTAGATGGACATAGATAACTCTCGACTGAGAATTTTTCCTTTGCCCATTCTTTAAGCTTGAAAACATCACTGTATAACAACCTATCAGATATTGTTAGTAATAATAATCTGTAAACGTTGTAGACATGGGCATTAACTGAAGAAGAAGGTTCATTTAAGAGACCCAAAGGCTGTGCATTACTTCTTTCGTGTACCTCGGTAGGGAATGGCGGTGAGTCCAGTGAAACATCGATTTTTTTATTGTTCGGTCTTACATTGCTGCATTGGTTATGATTTTGAGCTCCACTTCCATTGCTTTGGTGATCGCCTTGACATGCATTTAACTCCACCAATTCTCTACTTGCGCCTACAGATTGCTCTCCTGATGGAGATGGCAAAGACAAAGCAGGCAACGGTTTCTTTTCATCCTCGGACTGAACACTGTTGGACTGAACGGCAGAATTTATGGATGACCTGGGACTAAAATGAGACGAACTATTACCTGCCATGTTAACAACTAACGATGCCGATAGCTTTGGAGAAAATAGTTTCTGAAATGTCTCGCTTTTTTCCCCTAAGTTCGTTTTGGAATCGCTCTCCACGGAAAGTCGTCCAAAGTCAAGTAGTGTGTCTTTGTATTCTTTTTGCAAATTTCCATATATATCTTTCAACTGTTCAAGTTTGTTTTCTAGGGATTTATTTTTTTCAGATATATTTTTTTTCTCTATTGAATATTCATATTTCATTTTGAGAAATTTTCTTTTCTCGCAGGCAAATTGACTTTTCATTTCTTTTATCAGCTCATCCTTTTCCAGCAATTGCTGTTTTACAGCAACATTTTCTTCCATCAGCATTCGATTATTTTTCTCTGTCTCACAATTTAGCCCATCAGGACATGTTTCAAACTCATTATTCCCATCGAAAGTTTGCGTAGCTTGGTCACGTTTACAGACATCGCTTTTAAAATTTGTGGAGGATAATAATGCTTGGATTTGGTTTATGAATATTATGGCAGTGTTTATGTTCATAACAATTAAATGGGAACAATTTATCCCAAAGTTATCAGGAGCACAACCAACAGGATTGAACCAATACTCTAATATACAAACAGTTTTTATTCTTGTATAATTCCTTAAGGACTCAATTTGAAAATTTTGGAATTTTATATCTTGAACTATCGAATAAACCAATACATTTCTTCCGCCGCTAAGAGTCAGTATAACATAGCATTTTTGTCTTGCTGTTTCACAAATCACCAACAAATTCATATGGTCGGACGCTGGCCCAAAAGGAAGTAAATAGACTTCCATGGTGCAATAAATCTTAAATAAAAATAAAACACTGGTAAGGACTTAAATGAGAGGAGAAATTGTACGATTTGGACCGTTTATGCAGCAAGGTCTATGCAGCATAAAATATTGTTTTTAACACGAGAAGATGAAAGTAATATTTTCAAGTCGCCGTGTAATGTTCTGTTCATTATATAGTCATAATAAAAAATTGTGAAATTTCACGCTTAAAAGGAAATTGGAAAAGTCACGTGATCAATATCTTCACTAGTCAAGATATAGAAAATATCTCGCTGTGTATTTTTGTTAGTATCTCACTCTCTACTATCTACTAAACGAGGTATATATAATATTTTTTTTTACAAACTTTAGTCGTGAATGACAGGTTAATCCTACGGGGCTTATTGCTCCATTTACAAGGTCCCTAATAATATGTATAAAAAAATACATTACAGTATTTACAACACATTTTATCCACAAAACTGGACAACGGACGACACGTGAGTGACACTTGACACATATACTTAACGGAGAATATTGGGGAATGGGGAAATATCTCGGGGAATATATCTCGGGGAATATATAATATTCCCCCTTTTCAAGATATTTTAAAGGGGGAATACCGAGGAATATCATAAAGACCAAAGTTTTATCAATATATGACAAGAAAAGTCGATAATCGTTATAATATGTTTTTGATAATAGTAACAAGGTTGAACGTACAAAAATGACATTGTTCTCAATTGAATATTGACATTGTTTTTATAGGTCAAGTGTCTTAAATTCCTAATTTTCTGTTTTCTTCTGTTTTCTTCGTCGTCGAGAAATCGAGTTTGGGTTCGCGCATCGCAGGCTCAGGGTGAAACAATTAAGCCAAATGCCATCGGTTCATTGATTTCTCGATTTAAATGTTATGGTAACAAGCTCGTATTTATGTATGTAATAGCCGGCCGCATGCCATGCTTGTGGTACATTTTTCGTTTATTAGCCCATAGTCTTGCACGCACGTGCACAATTGCGAACTCCGGCCAGGGTAGGATGCTCCAGTCACATATTCTGTCCAGTTTCAAAATGGCGGCTTTTACGTATATTTCGCACAGTTTCGTTGAATTTTCAAAGAATTGTGCAGGTGTCCTATGGATTTTACATTCTTACGTTGTTTCGCACTCTGGACTTTCTTGGGTGTTGAATTAATGTGTTTTTCTTTGTGTAACGACTGGAAACCCCAAAATTTTGATCCAGCGAATTTATACAATATAATTACGGGACTAGAAAAAACAGATTTGCAATAAATTTGCACACTTGCAAATTAGTTGCAAATTCAATAACTAATTTTGCAAATTGCTAATTTTACAAATTTGCCAGCTGCTTTGCACAATCTGCAAATTTATTTGTAACTTTGCAACAAATTTGCCAGCGAAGGTAAATGGACGTGACCTTTCCCCTTATAACTAAAATTTTGATTTAGACAAAAATTTCATCACAGCTTGAAAGAGCATCACAAAATTAGTCATATTTCAAAGTTTTGTTGCAAAATCTTGTAAAATGTGGATAATATATATATAGCCTTGCGAAGTTTGCCGTTTTTTCAGTCATTTTGTATTACAAACGGGAAATTGACATCCGATTCGGGTGTTGGGGCTAGCTGCAATTTCCCGTTTGTAATGCAAAGTGACTGAAAATTGCAAACTTCGCAAGGCTCTATTTTCCTCATTTTACAACATTTCGCAACGAAACTTTGGAATATTACTAATTTTGTGATGCCCTTTTAAGCTGTGATGAAATATTTGTCTAGACTTGCCTAGATCAAAATTTTGGTTATAAGGGGAAACTATTCATTGCGTAAATTGACTTTGCCAAAAAAATACTAATGACTTTGCCATGAACATCCTGTGGCATATGTATATTTATAGTTACAACAAATTTGCCAGCGAAGTAAATCCGTTGCGTATTTATTACAAATTCTTGACTTTAACTCTTCTTGACTTTGCAAGAAATTCACTAATGCCTTTTCAACATGAAATTTCAATGGCAAATTTATATCTAAATTTACAATAAATTTGCAAGCGAAGCAAATGGCTATCTTTAATAAAAGGGGGAACGGGAATCGGGGAAGGGAATCGGGGAATCGGGGAAGGGAATCGGGGAACCGGGGAACGAGGGAATCGGGGAATACCATATTCCCCCTTTTCAAGATCTCTAAAAAGGAGGAATATCGAGAATCTAAGATTGATTTAATCCCTTTGACTTGTAAAGAGTAGCAAATTCTTTCAGACTACAGACTATATACACAGACAAATTACACTGCGCGCATTGCAATTGATGTTTTGCTGATTTGCCGTACGGAAACTACTATACTTTCGGCGTCTTTTGTCTGAATACAAACACTGTAATGTGACACTGCAACTTGTCAATATAGTTATTACATTAATCCATTTATTACGTACATTAAACACCTTTGGCTAACAGTTCAAAACATTAGTAAGAATAGCCTGCGGGCAGTCCCATACCGCAGGCTATAGTAAGAACTGATTACTAAACGTTTTATCTAAAACATGCTATTTGACCGGCAAAACATCGACAAAATATACTTACTCTAGCAGGTTTTTTTTTCAAACCAAAAGTAAGCATTTTACTTCAAAATGTTAATACTGTAATGTTGTGATGGGCGCGATACCGAGTACTCGGTATTCGATACCAGCGATACCACAAACAGCGGTATCGGTATCGATTACTGACGTAGTATCGTTCGATATTTGCACCTATTTTTAAACGACCGTTCGATACTTGCACCCTTGTTTAATGTCACTTCTTGGTCGAATAAGACTTAATGAACCACTACAATAACTCTTAATTTTCCAAATGTGGTGCGCCAAGTCATGTGTAGAAAATATTTAATAATTACGTTTCGGGCTTTTGGTTTACTTATAGCTTTACTTAGGAGGTTACATACAGTAATGTAAAATGTTTTTCCGCTGACCGGCAGGTATCGAAAGTAGACGATACTAGCAATTTAAGTACCTACTTCCGGTATCGAAAATTGAAATTTTGTGTTTATTTTGGTATTGAAATAGGTATCGACCGATAACGATCTTAAAAGTATCGCTATCGAATTAAAAATCCTTGTATCCGCCCATCACTACTGCAAATGCGGTGTTTCCACAACGCACCATTCAAATTACCTTAATTAATTTTGACCTGGGATCAGCCCACTGATATACACTAAAGCCTGTTTTCCAATAGGCGAAATTTTGCGCGCGGAGCGGAAATTTTCTTTGTCTTGTGATTTCTCGGGTGGAACTAATTAGAAAAGGCAAAGAAAAATTCCGCTCCGCGCGCAAAATTCCGCCTAGTGGAAAACAGGCTTAAGACTGGATAGAGCATCGTAATCGGAAGGCCCAAGTAAAAAGTGAAGCCGGAAGTACGTCATGTTTTGAGGCCGGCCGCCATGTTGAATGACCCCACTTGACGAGTGAAAGGGTATAGATAGATAGATAGATAGATAGATAGATAGATAGATAGATAGATAGATAGATAGATAGATAGATAGATAGATAGATAGATAGATAGATAGATAGATAGATAGATAGAAAGATAGATAGATAGATAAATAGATAGATAGATAGATAGATAGATAGATAGATAGATAGATAGATAGATAGATAGATAGATAGATAGATAGATAAACTTTATTTAAACACATTGGCCTTTTCAGCAAAAGCTGATTTCCAAAAGGGATGTGTACTTACAAATTATTATTTATATACTAGCTCTAATATTACATACATAACAAATACAATTATATACCTGTTTAGACAAAAAATTAACTACTACTTTAAGTCGAGATTAAGGTCGAGGAAGATAGCTTTTTACAGAACGAATTATACGATACCGAATTGCGTATCTCTTCAGGTATCTGATTCCATATTTTAGCCCCACTATATTGGAAGCTTTTTTTTAAGGATTCCGTTTTTGGTCTTGGAATATAAAACCTTGTTGAAGAACCTCTCAGATTATGGTCATGAATGGTATTCAGATTTTGGAAAGCTTCACATAGTCGTTGGGGGGCTAAACCATTAACTATCTTGTACATGAGCCTGGCTTTCATTTGTGCCCTACGCTCTTCAAGTGTTACCCAGCCTAGAGATTTTCGTGCCAAAATAGACTGACCATGTTCATTTTTTAAGTTCATGATCAACCTAGCCGCTCTGTTTTGGAATTTCTGTAGACGTTCGCTTAGGCCTTTATCAAGTGTATCCCATACTTCACAGCAATAATCAAAATAAGGTTGGATTAAGGCATTATAAACTTTTATCAAAATGTCTTGTTCGACATACTCCCTCATTTTCCTAATAGCCCCAATACCTGATGATATTTTACTGCTAATATGGTTAATGTGTTTTTCCCAACTCACGTTTTCGTCTAATTCAACTCCAAGAGCTTTGGTATTTTTAACTTTTTTAATCAATTGATTATTTATTTTAACTCCTTGATGGGTATCAATATTACTTATTTTATGTCGTGTTCCAATTAAAACATACTCGGTTTTCGCTATATTTAGACTTAGTTTATTTGCACAAAGCCATTTCTAAACATTCCTCATGTCTACGTTCGCCCTCTCTTCCGCCTCACTAATTGTT
>CACRXK020011719.1:0-15970 GCA_902702795.2 Paramuricea clavata
TACTTATGTAAATGGAATTGATAGTAGAAATTCGTGAACTGTTTTTCGCCACTGCTATAAGTTTTAATCGTACCTTTAGCTAACGAAGCAAGTTGATAACGACGTAAGTCAGCGTCTAGAGACGAGAAAGTTCCTCTGGTAGAGGTTGAGGTTGATGGTCTGCATGCGGTGCTAGCCGCCGAAATCTGGTTTGCTGAAAACGGAAGATAGAATCAGCAATGTCATTATAATGACCAGGCACATGTAAGGCTTTGAAATAAAAGTTATATTTCAGTGTTTGTAAGGTTAAAGGACGCACTAAGTCCATAATACGAGGGCTTTTTGAACGTTTGGAATTGATTATGGAAACCACTGCCTGGTTATCGCAGTAAAACACAATTCGTTTTTGAGCCCATAAAGGTGCCCATATGTAGGAGGCTACCACAATAGCATAAAGCTCTTGCCAATCAATGCTGATATTTTTTGTGGTAAGTGTTTGGTGAGGCAACCATTTACCCTGAAACCACTGGTTGCGAAAAATTCCCCCAAAACCAAGGGTCCCGGAGGCATCCGTATAGAGAGAAAGGTTTGTAGAATTTTCCCAGAAAGAGTTGAGAAATAGACTTGTCCCATTCCAGTCTTTAAGAAAAAGTTGCCACATTTTTACGTCTTCGCGAAAACCATTCGTCAAGCGAATGTGATGATGTGGTTTGGAGACACCCCGTGTTAGATTTATGATACGTTGCAGAAAAGCTCGACCCGGGGCAATTACTTTGCATGCAAAATTTAATGTGCCAATTAGTGATTGGAGCTCTTGGAGTGTAGCTGACTTTTTTGTGTGCCACGAATTTAAATCAACAAATAGACGGTTCAATTTATCGGATGGAAGACGAGCCTCCATCTTTTGTGAGTCAATGATAATGCCTAGAAATTCTATAATGAGACTGGGTCCTTCAGTTTTATGCTCAGCAATAGGAACACCTAACGTGCGGAATGTTAACAACATGCTAGAAAGGCTAGTTTGGCATGCTTGAGAAGGTAGCCCAGTTTGGGCCGGTGGTTCCATGATGAGAAAATCGTCTAGAATGTGCCCAACATAGCTTATAAAACACTTGTTGAGTAAAATCCATTCAAGTGCATCCAAAAGTTGATTGAAAATATACGGCGCACTACGCAGACCAAATGGCAACACTTTGTCAAAATAATAGGACTTGTTCCAATATATGCCTAATAACTCCCAGTCGTCAGGATGAACAGGGAATTGACGAAAAGCAGATTCTATGTCAGTTTTAGCTAGATAAGTGCCTCTGCCTAATCGGATCAAAGCCGCAATTGCGTCGTCGATTTTTATGTACTGCAATGAAAAGTCGTCTTTCTCGATAAAGGAATTGATTGATTCTCCCGTTTTTGGAAACGAGAGGTGAAAAATGGTTCGAAATTTATCTGAATGCTTTTTAGGTACAATGCCAATTGGCGAAACCTGTAAATTAGCAAATGGCGGATTGGTGAAAGGACCTGCAGCTGTGTGGCCAAGAGCAACTTCCTTAGCTAAGTTAGTTGAAACAATAGTTGGATTGTCAATGGCAGACTTGAGGTTTTTCGAAAATTTTGACATGCGAGGACCATCGTAACCGAAACGAGCACCGAAACGCAAGTCTGAACAGAGTTTCAAAACGAATGATGAATTGGGATGCCCACAAAGAGCACCTTCAAGCGCGTCAACGCGAATTGGCGTAACTATAGTATTATCTAAAGGTATTGAATTACTGCTATTATATATACTACACTTTAAACTAACAGTTCTATTTTCTGTTGGTCTTCGCGGAGCTACGGGCGGATTGTGAAGGGTGGTCGTCGTTGTGATCGTTTTCCCCACGGGATTGTGGACATTGGTACCCAGGATGGTTCCCCCCACAGCCAATTCGGTTACATCGGTGAGTGTAAGGGCAATTGGGTCGTAATGGGCAAGGTCTACCCCTGTTGTAGCTGTGGCAAATTCCGTCCCTCGCTGCCCCAGCTTTGTTTGAGGGTCCGTTAGAAAAAAAGGAATAATCTTCCCGCAACTGAGTAGAGCTAGCGGTGAAAATACGCAACCATAACTGCATGTCAATGTTGGCCCACGACAATGTTCGACACGCGGCGGCTTTATAGCGAAATTTATGATCATATATGCACCAGCCTAAACCGCCATGCGTTTTTGCCGCATGACGGATGGTTTCCATGTACTGTAAAAGTTCCGATGCACGATTTGGAAATTTTTGCACTATGATTAACATATACGTGTTGAAAGCGGTTGTCCACTCTTCAATGTTAGTCAGCACTTGAGGCTTGCGCGGTGTTAATGAGATTCCCGTAGAGGAAATTGTGAAACCCACGTTGTCAGAAGAATCGGAACCAACATTTAACTTATTTAAATTTTTTGGCAATAATTTAGCAAGCTCAAAAAACTCACCACTTTCGATGTCACGAACGTATTTGTTTGGAATCTCTGGCGTGAATCCCCCATCTGCTTGCTGGATTGAGGCAACAGGTCCATGGGATGAAGTCGGCTGCTGCTGGAGCTCGCTGGAACTTAAAAATGGAAATTGACCAAGCTGTTCTAGCCTTTCGAGTGGCGTTGGCGGTGGCGGGATAGTTGGCTGCTCATCTACACGAGTCGCGGTTGTTGTGGCGTGTTGGCTTTCGAAGAAAGACGAAATCGACTGCGAAACAATCTGCGTGATCTGTGCCAGTTGGTCGGCGCTGAAGCTTTCCCTTGCGTTGGAATTAGATAACGTGTTGTTTACTGGAACGGTTTGAATGTTGGATTGCGGCGTATTCGTGTTTAGACGTTCTCTTTCGTTTTGTAGACGCGTTGTAAGTACCCGTCGGCCGCCAGCGCAGGAAAAGTTGAGTTCGCGGCAAAGGTTCTTCAACTCTAAAATTGATAACTCGCCCAAATTGCTCGGTACTTCGACGGACGGTTGAATACTGGATGGTCGTTGATCCTGCTGACGAACTCGTGATCGTGGTTTGCTAACTCTTGGCATTATTTTTGGTGGACGTTTAGAAATGATAAACGTGAAACGATTAATTTTTTAAATGACTCTTTAAATTAGTCTTTACAGCTCGCAATCCAAGTAAGAATGATTAGGCAGATAAAGCTAACTCGGATATCTGCCCATGTTTAACTATAGTTTCATTGTTATAGTTATGAATAGGTCAAACATAGTTGTTTGGACAATAATTAATAAACGATACTGCATGGGTGCAGTAGCCTACGGGTTTGGCAAGCAAATAATGAAAGTCTGTGATAGAGTCTTCCTTTGTTTAGACAATAGTAGCTTTCGAGTTGGCTTAACATAGACATTTTAATCTATAATTTTTAGGTCTAGCGCATTGAGTATCGTCCATTAACAATAATTTGTACTCGTAAAAATTACCATTTTTGTATTTAAATTCCGAAACTTTGAAATGTAACTTAAATATTTTGCTTTTATTTCACAACATTAATATTGCTGTTTTCAGTGACTATTATATAGTGAGACTTGGCTTTACTTTATTTTAATTGGAACTGAGTCTGAGGAAAACTAGACCAATGACAAAATGACTGCCATTAGTGAGCTTAAGATCGCAATGACGTCCGTGTTGGGGACAAAACGACCATAAAGCGGGTGGTCTTATCAGACCACAACTACTCTCTTATCGAGCCTTAAAGAACACTATTATGTTCTTTTGACCTACTGCATCTTGTAGGTTGTATTGGAATGAAAAATAAAACAAATCTGAAATGCCAAAAAGTATATATAAAAATATTGCATTACAGAATTCTATTCTGCTAATCCGGGTTGTATGTTGTCAGTAAAATAGTGCACGGTTACTAAGCAAGCGCGTTGTTTACGTTACCATCTTAGTACAGGGATACATTTTTCTCCCCTGGAACCAAATATCAGCATTTAAAAAAAAACTAATATTGGAACAATTCTTTTGTCTCTAGGATTACAACGAAAAGTGCGTGCAACAAAAAATAGAGAACAGTTTTGAAGGTATCTCTGATTCTGGAAACAAAACGTTAGGTGTGTATAGATGTAAATGTTCGCACATGCACACTTTCCTCACGGTTACGCTTTTTTGAAATTTAGCCTTCTGTGATGTTTTTAATAACCTACTCTTGTTTACGTCAATGGCTTCTAAAGCCCGGAACTGAAATAATTGGACCTCGTTAATACAATATCCAAAATACAACGCCACTGTTTCGGGCATGAACATACAAACGCAGGGCTTCCAGTGGCACCCATAGAAAATGTGATTGGACAAATCCAATCAATTCTGAAGAGTTACATATAAGGCAGGAAAACTAAAAGGAAATTAAGCGTTCACTTTCATTGAAAACGAATTGAGCTGGAAGCAAAACCACGTACTGCTTTTCTATAGTGTACTACTTTTCTTGTATATAAATTTCATGTCAAAAAATTGGGTGTTTTTAAATGGATATTTAATGGATGATTCTGGTAAAAAAATTTGTGAATGTGAAAATATTAAAGTGCTGTGAATTTAAAGCGAAAACTAAAATTTTACTTCCGTGTGGAGTACAGCGTTTTTTAAAATGAAGCCACATTAATTAGAGATAACTTCCGCATTCGTGCGTTTGAAACTCGATTTGAATTCATCGAGAACAAGACAGTGTCGAAATTGCTTCGTCACTTTTTTGAACTATCAAAATGCAACACAATTAATTTTGTACTACATATTATTTTACAGTGGTATTTTCGACACACGAATTTTACATGTACGTGGACTTTTTGCCATATTAGCATTTCACGCATAATTTCATATCATTCTTATCTCAATAGAGTGTGTGCACATGACGTCACACACCCCGCCATGTTGGTGTTCTAATTCAAAAGCATTTTAATTCAACTCTTTTGTTTGGAACACCAACATGGCCGCCATGGCTTTTGTTGGGTTGATCCCTGGAGAATGAGTGCAAACGCTCTATAAGCATGAAGTAAACTATATGTCTACCGTATATAACCACTATTTTAAGAAAGAAACACAACTTCAATTGTTTTAGGATATTCATTATATTTCTTCGCGCATAATGAAACATTATTGTCATATATATTTCCCTCTTGTAATCAAGGTAATATACTATCCAATGTACTATTGCACAACTTCGTATGCACCGTTCAAGTTGGTGTTTTGCGCGAACAAGTCATACCAGTCATGATTTAATCTGGCGATATACTGATTACTATACCTTGTTTAATTTAAGGATACTATTAAACGAAAGCAATGCAGGAAGGCTTGAAATTGAAACGGCAAATCATACCGCACTCTGTTTCTTTTATTGCCTCCCATCTAGATAAAAAAATCCTGTATGCCTGTCGCAGGCTTTACTCTGTCATTAGCAGCTATATATTGTACCCAAATTGTGGTTTCTCCATCACGCATGACGGCAATGCATATTTTGGGCGAAATAAATTACGTGAGATTGATTGTAAACCACCCAAATTTGTTCTCCAAATATACTGCAATAATGGTTACATTCCAATTAATGAGCTGTTCTTCAATGGTAATTTGTGTTAAGCACATTTTCCAGTGGACGATATTTACTTCGCGCGAAGACAAGCGAAAAAACTCTTGGTAATGTGATTGGTCGGCGAAAAAATTCGCCGTGAAAAAGTTCATTCAGTTCCTACTGTTTTACTGATCGCAGGAACAAATTTCCCTAGTGGAAAGTGGGATTTAAACTGACTAGGGATTTTTCTTTTATGTGCAATATACAAGTATTTGGTAAATTAATTTTGTCACCTATATATACTGAGCAACCCACCACATACATTGAGCAAATTGATGCAGTATTCGCATATAGTAGTATATTATCTTATACTACATTATTTCTAGTACTAGGCCTTTGTTATCTTATACTACATTATTTTTTTGTCGAAAGAATTTTCGAAATAAATTTATCAGCATTTTAGATTAATGAAGGAGGGTTAATGGACGACTTGTGTTTTTGAAAAATTTTTAATCTGGAAATAACAAAGGCTATTTTCGCAAAGAAGTTATCAAAATTAGAAAAACTGCAAAGTTTGGTTGCGAAATGTTGTAAAATACGGAAAATATAGCCCTGCATTTCTATTACGTGCGGAAATTGGTAACTAATTTAGTTACCAATTCTGCACGCACGTAATACAAAAGTATACAAATTTGCCAACTTTGAAAGGCTATAATTTCCGTATTTTACAACATTTGCAAACAAACTTTGTAATATTACTAATTCCAACACGCTCTTTCTAGCTGTTGTGATAGATTTCGCTGTTCTTACTTAGATTAAAATTTAGTCTAAAGCGCAAGTCGTCCATTTCAAAAATGCCACTATATATAGGACCTGTGGCAGAAACTGCATGAACCTGCGTTTCGGTGATTCCGGTGCAGCGCTCAAACTGCATGACTTTCGTGACTGAGCTACGGAGTCCAGTTGCTGAGTATTGTTACAGTCAACAGTTACAGTCAACAGAAAGTCAAATGTATTGACTTTCACTTGACACAATCTTTCCCAGTGAAATGAAAGAAAATTGAATCTCAGATTTATTATAAAGCTAAGTCAATTGAAGGTTGCTTTCTGACTGTCAAATCTGACGACCACAAAACTACGACCTCTATAAAGCCTGTTTTCCTCTAGATGGGATTTTGCGCGCGGAGCGAATTTTTCTTTGTCTTTTCTAATTAGTTCTACCCGAGAAATCACAAGATAAAGAAAAATTCCGCTCCGCGCGCAAAATTCCGCCTAGTGGAAAACAGGCTTAAGAAGGAAAAAAAGAATGTTATATATTCGGCTTGTATGTTATTATGCAGAGGTTGTTTATATTAGAATTCATATATACTACATTTATCTGTTTTTTTAAGCTTCAGATACTACAGCTGCACCAAGTTCAAAGATGTACAAATCTTGTAAAGAAATGTTTAATCACAACAGGTATATTTTTAGTCCTTTGCGTAGACTATCTTGAGGCGTAAGCTAAGGAAAACGGCACGTTGGTTGTAGAAAAGCAATTCAATCAAAACAATTAAGACCGTTGTGCAAGATCGAATTATAAGAAAGGTTAAGATACACGGTTTGCTTAATTCCGCTGTTTACAGGTACGTAGTAATTTTGTTTACCAATTATATTTTTGCTGATGTTTACTCATAATTTCTACTCGTTTTCCCGCGGTAAAACATGGTCTACATGTTAAAGACAAACGGGCACTGGTGTTTCCTGTTTACTTTTTGTGGGCTGTTTAAAGAGAAAAAGGTTTTCTTAAGTTACAAGTCATTCCCCGATTTACGGGTACTGGTAGTATCTTCGTACCCTTAGATCCCTGTTTACTGCAAAGCATCGATCCTTATCTTTAAAGCCTCGCTCACAGTAGCAATGAGTGAACTCGAATATAAAAGTATAATGTCGCTTTTCAGAAGTAAACAATGACAATGTTTTTTTGCATGTATTCATTCGATCACATTTTCCAGGAGGAGAAAAATCGCCGACAATTGCTAGTACGAACCAGGCTTAACTGCCATAGAACGCAGCGATACTTATCTGTGAGGATGTAATTGTTTGCATTGATTCTTATCAATGATATGCATGCAGTATGTATTATTTTTAGAACCACTGAGTATTTTAACAAAATACAAAACAAGTGAAACTCCAAAGATCGATAACATTTTTATTTATCTACGTTTCGACTATATTTCAGTCTTCATCAGGATAAACTAGCTGTAGGTTATACATCAAAAGCAGTATTTATATATGAATATATATATGATACATTAGGTTGATTATTAACGAATTAATTAAATACGATTAGTTCTTTAGAAGTCTTAATTCGCTGATTAAGTTCAGGTTTATAGCCTATTTTTGAATAGCGAGGGATTCCTGATACAGCAAAAGGGACCAATGGTTTGATTTATCAATTATTTTAGTGTTATGGAAAACATGTTCAGCCATTATGCTGGTTTGATTAGACTTTGCGTCATCGACATCAGGATATAGTTCTAAAATGGCTTTAATATGCTGAAATTGTTCACAAGTAGAGAGGTGTTGATGGATTCCAGATTCTGTGTGATATGAATCACACAGAATCTGTGAATTATATGAATCATACAGAGTTCTAGCTAGTTTATCCTGATGATGACTGAAATATAATCGAAACGTAGATAAATAAAAATGTTATTGATCTTCGGAGTTTCACTTGTTTTGTATTTAGTATATGTACTAAACTTATGAAATGTTAATTTACTCATTCTCTAATTTGCATGGGCCGCTATCTTATTGCTTTCATAATGCTTGTACTGTAGTTCATCCCATCCGTGTCAAGAACTTTAAAAACTACAAAACAGTGCTAAATGGACAGACTTTTTTATGACTGTATTTCAGTCATTATCTGGAATTCGGTCAGCTCAATTCAAATTCTAGTGATGACTAAATTACTTTTTATCAGTGAAAGTTAAAATATCGATCATGCAAATGTCATTTCCTAACTACCGCTATTATGTTCTTGCTGTTACGTACTGATATATGTACATGCAATTGTTTATTTATACAGTTCGTTGCCAAGTGAGCGTTACGAGTTAAAACTTGATGACCAATCTGAGAAATATTCAGTTTATTGTCGTATGGAACCACTGGATAATGCAGAATGTCAAGGAGGAGGATGGACCTTGGTTATGAAAACTGCTGTAGATAAGGTAATATGCTTTTTGGACCATATACTATTGACTTTATTGACATTCCCCGGAAGAGATTTTTCAGTTACAAAATTGCAACATATAAATTGCTACATTATTCTTACATTAAATCCTAATTAATTTATCCCCGAGCCGACGGCGCGAGGGTACTAATTCCCCCCGGCTATTTATACCCGGGGAAAGGAAAGCATTAGCCAAGTCTAAAGTTCATCAATGAGCGCGGGCGTTGGTTACCGTGAGTGGCTCGGTGGGTGGTCATCCTCACTGATCTCAAAAATATGGCGGACTTTCGTGAATAGCGGACACTGATTGGTCCAATTTAAAGTTTGCATTATAACGACTGCATGACGACAGCGAAATAGCAAACATTTCTTGATTTGATGATTGATAAATTTCTTGCAAATATATTTCATTTTTGCTCGCATTTTTGCAAGATTTTGTAAATTTCAAAAGCTTTCTCGGGCGAAAGAATCGGCTAAAAGAAGGGAGCCGACGTTAACGAAGGTAAGTTTGTTTTAAATATTGTTTTTATAATTGCTTTAAAAGCCGACGGCCTTTGGCCCTTTGGCGTATATGAAACAACTAAACAAGACAGCATATAATTTCAGTGTATTATAAATATTGATTCCCTTTTTTATTATATTGAACTTTTTAAATAAAAAAACTGAAAGCAAAGTTATTTGGATGCGAGAATTTGAAATCATTTTATTGCAAACCCAAAGTTTATCGATAAAGCCATTTAATTAAAGGCAGTTTAGTTTTATAAAGAACACTTTAATTTAAAACGTTTTGCGAAGCCTTTTGTGGTTGAATTTTACCTTAAAATGAAGCTTATATTACATACTACAAAATACATGCATGCAGAAACCCTCGCCTTGCTGACAAAACCATTGTATTTTCCGAACATGAAGTATCTACAGTAGTTGTCATTGTAACAGGATAATTTTTTAAGAATATTCTTACAAAGAAAAATCGCCTAAAAATATCACTTTTAATTACAAAATTATTAATTTCCCAGCATATATATGTTAGGTATGTTTTTATACGTAATATAAGCCTCAATTTAAGGTAAAATTCAACTACAAACGCTTCGCAAAACGTTTTCAAAATCACTATAGTGTTATAAAACTAAACTGCCTTTTAAAATGGCTTTATCGATAAACTTTGAGTTTGCAAATAACTTTGCTTTCTTTCAGTTTTATTTAAAAAATTCAATATCATAAGAAAGGAATCAATATTAACGATACACTGAAATTATATGCTGTTTTGTTTAGTTGTTTCATATATGCAAAGGCCGTCGGGTTTTAAATCCATTATAAAATCAATATTTAAAACAAACTTACCTTCGTTAACGTCGGCTCCCTTCTTTTAGCCGATTCTTTCGCAGTTTCTTTCTCAGAGAGCTTTTGAAATTTACAAAATCTTTCAAATATGCGAGCAAAATGAAATATATTTGCAAGAAATTTATCAATCATCAAATCAAGAAATGTTTGCTATTTCGCTGTCGTCATGCAGTCGTTATAATGCAAACTTTAAATTGGACCAATCAGTGTCCGCTATTCGTGATAGTCCACCATATTTTTGAGATCAGTGAGGATGACCACCCACCCAACACCGTTGGTGACCCACGCCCGCGATAATTGATGAACTTTAGACTCCGCTAATGCTTTCGTTTCCCCGGGTGTAAATAGCCGGGGGGCGGATTAGTACCCTTGCACGGCGCTTCGCGCCGTCGGCTCGGGGATAATAACATACTTAACATATATATGTTGGGAAATTGATAATTTTGTAATTAAAAGTGATATTTTTAGGCGATTTTTTATTTGTAAGAATATTCTTTAAAAATTATCGTGTTACCATGACAACAACTTTAGATACTTCATGTTCGGAAAATACAATGGTTTTTGTCAGCAAGGCGAGGGTTTCTGCATGCATGTATTTTCTGGTATAATATATTAAAACAAAATTACGTACGTACAATAACAGCAACATCCCTGACAACAACATCAACAACGGCGACAACAAGAGCGAAACCTATATAACCTACACATACACACCAACTCCTTCATTTGCAGATTAATAATAATAATAACATTTAATATCCATCTTCGGTTAGAAAAGTACAATGGATTTACAAGAAGTGCTAAGGTTAAAATTGATAAGAAGAAATTTTACTATTATGTACATCAATGTTGCTAAAAATGTTTATACTAGTTATATATTCTATAAAATTAATTTAGGACTGTTTTAAAAGGGATATAGCTCTAGGTATAAAGGATTGCTAGTGTCTTTTACTATACGATACAACATATGGTAGATTATTTGTTGTTCTTAGATCGTGTTCATGGGTAAAAGGTTGGGGGATAAGATTATTACATGGGTTGGTTGGATCACTTAGAATTCTTTGGTATTCCTGAACAGTTAGGTGTGCCCTTCTTTGTTCTAGCGTTTCAAAGTTGCACCGAGATGTGCCGAGGATGATGCATCTGTTTTGAATGCTCTCTATTTCATCGATGAGATATTGTAGTAAACCACCCCATATCGGAGCTGCATATTCTAAAACAGGTCTAATCTTGGATTCATAACATGTAATACCGACCTCAGGAGGAAGATTAGCTCTACGGCATTCTCTCAGACTAAACATTCGTTTATTTGCTTAACTTACAATGTTCTTGACATGACAGTTCCATTTCAAATTGTTTTGACGCCTGACTCCCAACAGTTTATGAGAATTTACTCTTTCCCCTACCTTGTTTCCAATGACCAATGGTTCTGGTGCCGGTATTGCTGTGTTAAAACATATCCACATATCTTTTGTTTTCTTCGAATTTATCGTCATTTTGTTCCTATTAGACCATTCTTGTACTGCTTCAAGGGCCTCCTGCATATGGCTGGATGAACCTTGTGACACCACTTCGTCCTGTGTACAATCATCCGCGTATTTGTATATATTTATGGATAATCCATCTGGGATTGAGTTCTCAATATCGTTAATGTGAATATTAAAAAGAGCTGGGGACATCACAGAACCTTGTGAGACTCCTGCAGGACAAGGTTTGACCGATGACAGGGTTCCTGCTAGTTTGACCTGTTGTCTTCTATCTTCCAGAAAACTACGTGTCCATAGCCAAAAGGCTTTGGTTACATTCATTTCTGCGAGCTTACGAAGTAGAATTCCATGGTCAACAAGGTCAAACGCTTTGGGAAAATCTATGAATAGTGCATGAACTCCATTTTTGGCGCTATGCGTATTGTCGGTCACATTAAACCAGTTCTGCGAGATGTTGGTGAGTGCGGACACGGTTGACCGTTTGCTTGTAAAGCCATGCAGATTATCATTTATACGTGAACTGGGAAGGTTCAGTTTGAGCTGCATCTTTTCCAGCACTTTAGCCATTTGGGGAAGAATGGATATCTGGCGAAAGTCTTTCTCGATATCTCTTGGTGGATTGACCTTCGGAACTGGGATAACTAAGGCATGTTTATATGCAGTTGGATATTCACATTCTTTTATACTGGCGCAAATAATGTCATGAACGATGGGCGCTAGTTCTTCACAGTATCGTTTAAGCACCCATGCCGGAATCCCGTCGGACCCGGTGGCTTTTTTAGAGTTTTGTTGTTACAAGGCAGTCTTAACCTGTCCAATTGAGGGAGTAGGAGGATTTTCTTGCCTCAGTGATGACGCTACGTCTTCAAGTTTATCTAATGGTTGAAGTAGTTTGTGTTTTTGTTTTATTTGAAAGTTCGGGAAAGTGTTTCATAATTTTAGATCTGGGTTAATGTTATTCCAGAGAGTGATATACTTCTGCAGTGGGATTTCTTTGTCCAACGGCGGTTTTGTACAAAGACACTTCCACTTTTTTACCATTCACTTTTGTTTCCCGCCAACTCGCTTCACCTCTGGTTGTTCATATATTTGAACGCCAATGTCTCACCTTTAGAATTGGGGTGATATGGTTCAATTTTCTGGAATTGCTCACAACTCGCGCCACAAAATTCTGAACTCCTTGAAGTCGGCCTAGTTTGCATCAGGAAGTAGCTGACGAGAGCGAAGAGCAATTATACAGCTTGCTGAAAACTAAGGAACTTATCACAGTTATAAGTAGGCTTTTACTGAACGCATGTTCAGCTACATTTATCTGACAGAGACGTGATTTGCTGGATGATACTATCGAAGGGATATATTCATGCAGGAACAGCTTCGCGAGCATTTGGCGGTTTCCGCGTAAATCATCAATTTTTTCTTGTCTGGGTCCATTAATAGCAGACTATCATAGCACCACGCACTTTCGCATGTTAAACAAATCTTCCTCCAAATCAATAGGTCTACTCTGGGGCGGTAAATCACCTTAAATCGCTGCGATATAATGCGATTTTGGGCGATTTTAGGCGATTTAAGGAAAAACTGGGACTTTCAAGCACTGCGATTTAATGCGATTTTAGGCGATTTAAAAAAAAATTCTAAATTTTAGCAATTGCATTTTAGACCTGTGTTTTCAAAGTAATTGAATTTTATATTTTGCTCCGGTTTCCTCCCACAAGGCAAAATATGGCAGGGTGGGTTAGAATAAACACAGTTAGAAAAGTGATATCATATTCTCATTGTTATAAAGATATATAGTCTAGACTAACAAAAGTAACCCTAATACTTGATGTAAGCGGTGACTGAAAAGCCCCAAGGGGAGTGAGCTGAATAATGTAATGTTTTCACACACATTGACACATATGCATTGTATGAAGCAAAATACAATTATTAGAACATGTATGTACATTTTATATAAAGCTAGGTTAATAATTATTGTATTTAACCCGAATCATATATAAAGCTCAATATTCGTGAACTTTTCATCCATTGTCTTATTTAGAAGCCATTGGAGTTCATCTTGTGGGGTCATGTGGTCATGCATTCATGGCTACATTATATACCACAAATATTGTAAACAGTTAATAAATATACTCTACTTAAGGGGCATGTACGGTACATAATTGCAAAATACCAACCTATAACTAAACTACACATGTCTTAGGCTAAACTTTAATATTATTAATTGCAAAATATAATAGATATTTGATTTCCAAAAGAACCACAGCCCACAGGGAGAAGAAACGCACAATATATTTATACAGTTACAATAAGCTATATTCATATAAATTACCTTGTCACCCTTGTAAGTGAAATTGTCTTGTTTTGTATCTTGTCAACACTTCTTTATTTAGCTTGCATTTTATTTAAACTGTTTCAACAAACATGTTTTATAAAATTATGTTTGATATCTATATCCAGAAACAGTTTGAAACAGTATTGTCACGCATTCGGAAACTGTCGGCGTAATGCCGTAAAGTTTAATTTACATGAAGTACATCGCATATAAATGTCGGAATTCTAAATTATTTAAAAAAAATACTAAACAAAATGATATTAACAAATGGCACACCGCGCACTACATCGCGGTTTTAAGTCTGTTACCTGATAATTTGTCAAGTGTTCTGCAAACAAGCAACAACAAAGATTGTATGGTATGTACGATGTAATCATTGTTTTACTGTTTATTTTATATACAGGTCTGGAAAATTTAATAGATGAGAGTTGCAAAACTTGCAAATCTCGCTCATATTAAACCTCACGTATGTTTTTCGTATGATAGCCAATATAATTATAACTAGGAGCAAGAGTATAACCATGCACATGTCGAAGTACAACCATTGTATACAATGCAGTGCTCGATCTACATGCAACAGTGCACAAATTGCAGGATGACCTTATTATATACTCGTACTCATTGACTCTCATTATCATAGTCTCCTACTGTTGTTCTAACAGCAATTAGGCTTTGAGAAGCCATGTATATTATACATTAATTTGTAGCCCAGCCACCATAGTCCATATAAATTGTAGCCCAGCCTCCACATTTTACACCATTAATAATGAAATTAACCAGTAACTCAATTTTGTTGCTGGTAGTGTAATGGAATCTATGGGTCTTTCATATCCCAGAATTGCCTAATTATTGTAAAGTCTGCATAAAGCAGAAAAAGGCTCTGTTTTTATTAATGACCGCAGCCTATTGAGTGACTAAATATTGTCAGCCTAATGCACTTATTTGATTTATCCATGTTGCATTACTTTTGATTGCAAAACACCTGGATTATACATGATTTGCCAGCAAAATAGCAGCAATTGATAAACTTGAGTACATTATTGACTGAATGTATCAAACAGAATGCATGTTAGCGAGTTAATGCGATTTTAAGCATGGGCGTACGGGAAGGAAAATATTAGGGGGTTGGAAAGAAGTGATTGGGGAGGGGGGGGGAGGGAGAAGTGATTACAAAAAATTCCTATTAGATATCATATTTCCCACATAATTGACAGAATTTCCCACAAAATTGACAGAATTTGTCCCATTTATTTCTATAATAAACCAATATTGCCCGACTGTGGAGCGAATATTGCCCGGCTGGCTTTGTTTGCCCAACAAAGCCAGGGGGCGACTGCCCAGCCAGAAACTGGGGGGGGGGGAGCGGTCGCCCCGTCCCCCCCCCACCCAGTACGCCCATGATTTTAAGCGATTTTAGGCGATTTAAAGCGATTTTAGGCGATTTAAGAGAAATTTGACCATTTTAACCCGCGATTTAATGCGATTTTGGGCGATTTTAGGCGATTTAAGGCGATTTACCGCCCCAGAGTAGGCCTTCAGTGGGTGGAATTGTAGCCGTTGTACAATTGCAATGTACCGATCTAGGAAATTACTTTGCAAAATCATGCGACAAACGAGTGTTTCTTAATAGTCATGGCTATGGGCTATGATATTAAGCAGTCATACTACAGGTGCAGCACAAGCATTACAATATTAATACTGTACCAATACTAATTTTGAATAAATACGATGGTTTACGATAAAGAAAATAAAATAGGAAATAAATACTTTGACAAATAGGAATTAAATAGCTCAATAAAATAGGAAATAAATAGCAATTAAATAGTGTTTGATTCTACAAGGGTATGCCTCATCATCCTTGCTTTAAATAATTTGCTCTGCCTCTTGAGGAGTGAACATATCTTATGAGTGCCACGTTTGCGGTAAAACGTTGGCAAATGCGAGTACTCGTATTCGCCACAAGAAGGCTTAATTGTCCATGCAACTGGGATAGTAATAAATTTCGATTCGTGCCAGACAAATTAATTTCGGCAGAGTGAAAAGTTATGGTTTCTTCTGAACAACCTTAACTATTATCACAATTGGGTAATCTCAAAAGATTGTTGGCCTAAAGATTT
>CACRXK020011720.1:0-15969 GCA_902702795.2 Paramuricea clavata
ACTTATTTTTATTTCTCAAGGATTTATACAAAAGGTTAATTTAATTTAATTTGCAACGTTTCGGACATTTTAAATGTCCGTCTTCAAAAAAGATCAGTCGGATGTGATACTTAACCATCTAAACAGCATTGAAAAGGGGATAATCGAGTTTACCAAAGAAGAGCAAGAAAATTATGTTATCCCGGTTTTGGATCTGAAACAGAAAATCAACAGGAAAACAAAACAGATCGAATGTATGGTTCACTACAAGAAAACACATACAAATCTAAATGTGAAGGAAATATCAAACCATCCCTCCTCAATGAAGAAAGGTATAATTAAAGGATTTGCAGATCGTGCTCGAGCATTATGCGATCCTGGATATGTAGAAGAGGAACTAAAAAACATTGAAGATGTGTTTGTGGCTAATGGATATGACAGAGAGACAGTGAAACGGTATATGAAAAGCAAAGAGGAGGATACGAATGAGTCGACAGATTCTAAAGATGAGGAATGTTGTAGAGGAATGGTGGTTATACCATATTTACAAGGAATGTCGGAGCAGTTCAAGAGAGTCGCTAAGAAGCATCGTTTCCGTACCGCATTCAGACCTGGGAATAAAGTGAGACAAATAAAAACAAAGGCACAGAAACCACTGGGAGAGAAACGGAAGACTGTTGTATATGAAGTTTCTTGCAAATGTGATGAGGCGGTTTATGTGGGAGAGACTTGGCGCTTATTTGGAACTAGAAAGAAAGGGCATATGAGTAAAGTTCGATTGACGGGAGAGGACATAAAGAATGGAAAACTAAAGTCGGCAGAAGAAAGAATGGGTAAGGAAGATGGAGGTTTGGCGAGACATAGCGTTGATTGCGAGAGTGGGATTGATTGTGAGAAGGCACGAGTGATAACAACTGAAAATGGATTAAAACAAAGGAAAGTGAGAGAAGGAATTGAGTCTTTAAGAGAACAATATAATGGCTACACGGTTTTGAATAATTTCGAACAATTGGTGATGTGGAGACCATTGTTAAATAAGTATTTTAATAAGGAACGTGTAAACAAGAACACGCGCGCGCAAGTGCATATTGACGCACGCGCAAAATGACGTGACTGACAGTTAAGTTAAATCGTCAGCATTTTTGAATATAACATCAACAACAATTGTCGCCTGAAGACGGACATTTAAAATGTCCGAAACGTTGCAAATTAAATTAAATTAACCTTTTGTATAAATCTTTGAGAAATAAAAATAAGTAATAAGTTATGAACAACAAAGGTGAAAGTTTTCGAAACAGGATAAATAAATTTATTTTTTGAAAATACTTTTTTATTCCTTCGCTAGACGCCGAATCTCATTTTACCCGTGCAGAGCTAATTTCAAGCAAAATCGAAGGTTCAATTTCGGTAAATTGTAGAGCCGCGTTGTGTCAAAACGCCTGACTATTTCCAAATTTCAACTAGATCAACAAGTTAAGATACAATCCAGGTTCCCTGTTCCAAAAAATAAGAGCATTTGAATAAATTGTGAATAAACGACAGAAACTTGACGGCACACCGGTTTTTGCTTCTTGTTCGGTCTACAAAATTACACTAAAATCGAAGCCTGAGATCTCCAAATGGGGACCTAAAATTACGCTGAAATGTGTTTGGCTGTAATGATTTATACTTATTTTCAGAAGATCTGAAGAAAAACCTGCGGGTATCAATCTGTATTTGGCGCGAGTTAAGATTTTCTGGAGCCCATAATCAATGATTTTTGCATATTAATTTATAGCTAATTAACATATTTCTTGAGAGGCGCTAAAAGTAAACAATTTCTTTCTGACTAACATATCTCAGATGAAAGAAACTACCATAGCTAGTAATACCCTTTTTGTAAATATAGTCGTAATGTTCTTTTCCTGACAGGCTGAGAGAGCTTTGTTTTTGAATGTTATGCCACATTTATTCAGTCTGACCAGATTCATACAAATGTCACGAACTTGTATATTTCAAAAATATACCAGAAATCAGAATTCAGAAAAACCGATTATTCTTTCATTGATTCAGTTGATTGATTTAGTTGATTGATTTAAAAAAGTATAATAGAACATTCCACGTATTTCCATTGCCCCTATATAGGTTTAGAATTTTTATCAATATGTTCTATTTCTCTGTGGCGACGGCATATTAACAAAATACGACACAAAAATGTGCATTCGAATTTATGACCGACATATCAGAATGTTATTTATGAAGTTTGAATTGAATTTACTTAACGCGAAATAAATACTAAAATAGGAATTTTCTATGCTGGGTTAGTAAAAGAAAAAGCATAATTTTAATTGTATGTAATTTCGATGAATACTATAAAAAAATTATACGCATTGTTTATATAAATTAGCTAACATTTTTAACAAAAATATCAATTTTATAAGTAATCGAATTTCAATATTTTTCTTTGAAAAAAATATTTTCGTGAGCTCCATGGCTGAGAATAAATTTCAAAAGTTTGTGAATTAAAATTCACAAGACACAAGTTTGATATTTTTGTTAAATAACATGATCAGAATGCTTATAGTTTATTTTGTTACATAGCTAAAACAAACGTCGCTACTATCGTAATAAATGTGTAAATGTTAGCTAATTTATATAAACAATGCGTATAATTTTTTTTATAGTATTCATCGAAATTACATACAATTAAAATTATGCTTTTTCTTTTACTAACGCGGCATAGAAAATTCCTATTTTAGTATTTATTTCGCGTTAAGTAAATTCAATTCAAACTTGATAAATAACATTCTGATATGTCGGTCATAAATTCGAATGTACATTTTTGTGTCGTATTTTGTTAATATGCCGTCGCCACAGAAAAATAGAACATATTGATAAAAATTCTAGGCCTATATATATAGGGGCAATGGAAATACGTGGAATGTTCTATTATACTTTTTTAAATCAATCAACTAAATCAATCAACTGAATCAATGAAAGAATAATCGGTTTTTCTGAATTCTGATTTCTGGTATATTTTTGAAATATACAAGTTCGTGACATTTATATGAATCTGGTCAGACTGAATAAATGTGGCATAACATTCAAAAACAAAACTCTCTCAGCCTGTCAGGAAAAGAACATTACGACTATATTTACAAAAAGGGTATTACTAGCTATGGTAGTTTCTTTCATCTGAGATATGTTAGTCAGAAAGAAATTGTTTACTTTTAGCGCCTCTCAAGAAATATGTTAATTAGCTATAAATTAATATGCAAAAATCATTGATTATGGGCTCCAGAAAATCTTAACTCGCGCCAAATACAGATTGATACCCGCAGGTTTTTCTTCAGATCTTCTGAAAATAAGTATAAATCATTACAGCCAAACACATTTCAGCGTAATTTTAGGTCCCCATTTGGAGATCTCAGGCTTCGATTTTAGTGTAATTTTGTAGACCGAACAAGAAGCAAAAACCGGTGTGCCGTCAAGTTTCTGTCGTTTATTCACAATTTATTCAAATGCTCTTATTTTTTGGAACAGGGAACCTGGATTGTATCTTAACTTGTTGATCTAGTTGAAATTTGGAAATAGTCAGGCGTTTTGACGCAGCGCGGCTCTACAATTTACCGAAATTCAACCTTCGACTTTGCTTGAAATTAGCTCTGCACGGGTAAAATGAGTTTCGGCGTCTAGCGAAGCCATAAAAAAGAATTTTCAAAAAATAAATTTATTTAGGACACTTGTATACCAATGCCTTTCAACACACAAAAAATAAAGGAAATCTATTTTCCGAAGTCAAAGTCATCGGACCGCTCTTAGCGGGACTGCCACTTAAATCTTACCTCACAAATCGAAAACAGAAATGCCAAATAAAAGGATCCATTTCATCAGAAAAATCGATCAAATGTGGTGTACCACAAGGCTCTATTCTTGGGCCACTATTCTTTCTAATATATATTAATGATTTGCCTCAATGTCTAAATAATACAAAACCTCGGTTGTTTGCTGATGACACAAATCTAACCGCTACTGGAGATTCTATACCTCACCTTGAGATTGCAGTGAACTCTGATTTGGAAAACCTTAGAAAATGGTTAATTGCCAATAAACTTAGCCTAAATGTAGCTAACCCGAATTTATGTTAATTGGTTCGAAGCCAATGATCAAAAGTGTTTCAAATTCACAACCTAATATTGAAATTGAAAACAAACCAATTAAACAAGTTTACGAATGTAAAACTCTTGGAGTGACAGTTGACCAGCATTTGCCTTGGAAAAGTAATACTGACAATATTTGTAAAAAAATAACAGCAGGAATATCGGCTCTTCGGCGTTTAAAAGCGTTTACTGATAGACAAACTCTTATTTCTGTATATAATGCAATTGAGCAATGACACAGAACATTCTGTTGCTTTACAAGCATTGAGCTGGGTGCCACTCAAAACGGAAAGACAAAAAGCTAAAGCAAAATTAATGTACAAAATATTAAATAAAATGCGTCCGGAGTCACTCGCTAATCTTTTCACATATAAAGGTGCGATGACAAACTACAATCTTCGAGATATTTCGAGTAGTCTTTGCTTACCTAAACCGCGTACAAATAGCATGAAAACGAGTTTCATGTATGACGGAGCCTACCTTTGGAATTCTATTCCGAAGGAAATTAGAGAAAGCAAATCCTTTGCCACTTTTAAGAATAAAATCGCTACTCAGATTAACAGTAATTGTAAATAGATGTTCCCGCAAACTAACTTACTAAGTACCGGTACTATACTTTACCTATTTAATACTATTTCTAATATTTTGTAAATAATTATTTTAAATTTTATACTTCTGTAATTTCTTCTATACATGCCCCCTGTGGAAATCAGCTTCGGTTGACGGGGTTAGCGTGGTTAAATAAAGTTTTCTATCTATCTATCTATCCATCTATCCATCTATCTATCTATCTATCTATCTATCTATCTATCTATCTATCTATCTATCTATCTATCTATCTATCTATCTATCTATCTATCTATCTATCTATCTATCTATCTCGCGTGGGGTTTAACAGTGCGTGTTAGTTGCGGGATCGATTAAGTGTGGAGAATTTTGTAAAATGCCACGTCCGTACTCGGATGATTTACGCTGGAGAATCGTATACCAAAAGCTTTTTTATGCAAAGAGCTATGAAGAAATTGCGTTACCGCTATTTGTTTGTCCAAAGACTGTTTATCGGACGATCAGGACGTTTTTGAATACGGGTGATGTGAAACCTTGCCGTCGTAGTCGCTCAACTGGGAGCATAACTTTATTTCCCCATAAAGAGACAGTCTGAGTACTGACATTATCATGGATTGCTTGCTTTGCACGCCTCAGATACAGCTACACGAAATAGCAAATCACATATCGAACGCTACTGGTTCTGCGGTATGACTAGGAGCTTTAATATACTAAATGCATAGCATATTACTTCAATCTTAACCTTGAATGATATTCTGATTATTCTTAATCAATCGTGTTGTTTTACACAACAAAATTTCTCAAGCATGAATTTGCTTTTGCACTATAGACACAACGAATTGCTCTTCAGCGAAATGAAAATTTCAAGCAACAATTCAAAGCAGAAATCAGCATCTTTAATCCCAAGAAATTCGTTTTCCTCGATGAAACAGGCATTGTACGTACAGTAAGCAATTATTTACTTCAGTGTCATTTTATTATAAAAAGCTGCTTCGGATTCGTGTAGCTATTTTACTTGGCATGTTTTGTTCAATTTCTTGAAGGATAAACGAATATCTCGACAGTATGGATATAGCGCTCGGGGGACACCGCCAGTTGTGAGGGATTATTCTGCAATTTTCGCTATTTCAAGTGAAGGGCTTCTTGCTAACTGGTTGTTAAAGAATCCTGATGAAAGATTTGATGCACGCTCCTTTATTCAGTTTCTTGACGAGCGGCTTTTACCAGCAATGAATCGATTTAATGGGGGAAACCCGCGATCTGTTGTTGTAATGGGTAAGAATTAATTGTGCAAATTTAGCAAACCTTCGTCGCAAGGGACCTCCGAGTTTTGAGTGCGTATTATTGTCGGGCATTAATATAAAGCTCGAGAAATAATAAACTCATTCGCTTGTGCTTGTCCAAGAAGTCGTGGAACATATTTATGACTCTAGAGCTATTGTCCGGTATTTGCCACCTTATAGTCCAGATTTGAATCCAATCGAAGAAGTTTTCGCGAAAGTTAAACACTACTTGTGACAGAACGATTCAGTCCTACAAGCAGTACGAGATCCTAGCCCACTCATTGCCCGACAATAATACGCACTTGAAACTCGGAGGTCCCTTGGGAACCCATTACGATAACAGATCGCGGGTTTTCCCCATTAAATCGATTCATTGCTAACAAAAGCCGCTCGTCAAGAAACTTAATAAAGGAGCGTGCATGCATCAAATCTTTCATCAAGATTCTTTAACAACCAGTTAGCAAGAAGCCCTTCACTTGAAATAGCGGAAATTGCAGAATAATGATGTGCCCAGCGTGAATAGCTATTTCCCTCACAACTGGGCGGTGTCCCCCGAGCGCTATATCCATACTGTTGAGATATTTGTTTATCCTTCAAGAAATTGAACAAAACATGCCAAGTAAAATAGCTACACGAATTCGTAGTAGCTTTTTATAATAAAATGACACTGAAGTAAATAATTGCTTACTGTACGTACAATGCTTGTTTCATCGAGGAAAACGAGTTGGTTGGGATTAAAGATGTTGATTTCTGCTTTGAATTGTTGCCTGAAATTTTCATTTCGCTGTAGAGCAATTCGTTGTGTCTATAGTGCATGCAAAAGCAAATTAATGCTTGAGAAATTTAGTTGTGCAAAACAACACGATTGATTAAGAATAATCGGAATATCATTCAAGGTTAAGATTGAAATAATATGCTACGCATTTAGTATATTATAGCTCATAGTCAAACCGCATGTATAAACTGTTAAATAACTATTCTCAATCACCTTGATGTATTTACCTTCTTCCGCGTTATTCAAAGTCTGTAGACAGCTCGACACAGCGTCCTCTGGCCAAATGCAGAACCATGCAGTAGCGTTCGATAGGTGATTTGCTATTTCGTGTAGCTGTATCTGAGGCATGCGAAGCAAGCAATCCATGATAATGTCAGTACTCAGACTGTCTCTTCATGGGGAAATAAAGTTATGCTCTCAGTTGGGCGACCAAGACAGCAAGGCTTCACATCACCCGTGTTCAAAACGTCGTGATCGTCCGATAAACAGTTTTTGGACAAAGAAATAGCTGTAATGCAATTTCTTCATAGCTCTTTGCATAAAAAAGCTTTTGGTATACCATTCTCCAGCGTAAATCATCCAAGTACGGACGTGGCATTTTACAAAACTCTCCACACTTAATCGATCCCGCAACTAACACGCACTGTTAAACCCCACGCGAGGTGACGCGCATATTAATAGCCACATGTTCGATATTTATATACTTACATATATTTGTTCTGGACAACCTTAATGGCAATGACAGTATATATATATATATATATATATATATATATATATATATATATATATATATATATATATATATATATATATATATCGGGTGGCGCAAAAAAAAGTTAAGCTGTTTGATTTGTTTTAACTTAAAAGTTAAAAAAGCTATTACACGTGAACTACGTGCATTGCATTCAGTATTGTCTAACTTAAATTTTGATATACGCCCTGTGCATTTTCGTGCAATATTGAAGAGAGAGCTGCGTTTATGCTTGAGTAACCATTTTTGAAAGTGTCGAGAATTAGCCAAAAACGGCCTATCAAATGTTTAATACAGCAATAACCTGTGCTTAAGCGCACTATAGTCAGAAAGTACACGTTCGTTGTCAGAGACCTGCCCAACGCCGCCGGTATAACCTCACGAGCATTATTTACCCTTGCATATTCTATAAACATCGGAAGAAGCATAAGGCTATACTAATGTTCAAAACAATTAACGATCTAACTCCGTTCTATCTCCATGAATTGTTTGAATCTCGCAGCACAGGATATAACTTAAGAAACGCTGAACACACCTTATTTGTACCAGAACCAAGAAAGAACTACGGTAAGCGAAGTTTCAGTTATGGCGGGGCAGTTACCACAAAATGTTCGAACATTAGTCAGTTTATATAAACCGCTAAGTTGCTAACGATGCAGTTGTTTTGGTGTATTTTGTATTCATTGTATGGTCTGTTAATTTCTGGCTGGTCTTACACTATATACTGTATACTGAATTTGTTATTGCAAACAATTTACAACGCTTGGAAAGCGATATTTCTGTGTTTGTGTTCTTCGCCTTATCTTGTTTTCTCTTTATCATTTAGCACTTAGCTACACTATATATACTAAGTAAAGTCAACATTGTAATTGCACGGCAGCTGAAAGCGTTCATTTCAAGCGTTAAAAGCGAATCAATTTCATCTCGATTGTTGTCGATCAGTTCGTCTGCTGACTTTTTGTTTGAATTGAATACGATTTACTCGGAATATAACGTAATTGACACGGAGACATGGCATCAACAGTTTGGCAACTGCCAACTATCACTATAGTCAGTATGACATTTTGAAAGGACGATGCTTTGCATGCATGCTATTTCATGGTTAATTAAACGTACTTTTGCCTGCCAAAAAGCATGGTACACTACACTGTATACACAATAATATTATGATGTTATGCATGCACTTGCATTGTTTAAGCATGCAACGCAACCAGGGGCAAGTCAGTGGGATTGAAGCATGTGCATGGAATACTTTTTATCATTGATCATGTTTTTGTTATGTTAGGCATGTGTAGAATCAGTGCTTTAATTTAAAAAAAAACAATGTCTTCATGCCACTCTAGTTATTGAAGTAACATGATGGCTTTAATTTGGCGTCGTTGGATGAAAGTTTTGCTCCATGTTGTTCGGTATTCAGTTCTTAAACGACTTCCCATCAGTAAATTTAAAAGAAAGGCAATTTGGCGAAGATTGTATTCAAGCGAACTCCAAGTAAAACATGAGCTATAAGCACTTTAATTTAGCCGGTTCACATATGCCTTCGGTATTCAGGCGCTATCCTTGTTCACATGCAGCTGCATGTTGATGCTTATATTCTCAGTTTGTGAATTATTTGGTTGCACTGCTCAGTGTAACAACAATAATCCGCCCACGGTATACAGGTTTTCCCAAAAACTATTGAAATAACGTATTGTGAGAATTTGAATGCCCTAGGCTCTCCAGGGTGAGTAAAAAAAAACTGATACCTTTGCGGCTAATTTGAATAACATCTTTGTAAAGCTCACGATTTTCTGCTCTTGGGAATTTAAAGCAGCTTCTTAATAAACAGTTTCTCTATGCATAAAATTTACTTATGTCAAGCTTTTATGCACTTGTGGGTTCAGCAGAGTGCTGAGGCATTTCAATTCTAACAATACGATATTTCAAAAATTCTTTTCAATATTAACAATAAAAAATTTGTTTCGCGCGAAGAAATTCGCTAGTGGAAAACAGGCTTTATCAGATGTAAAAAACTCGAGCTGCGATCTTGTCTTAAATATCTGATAAAGCACTCGATGCTCGTGTCTTGGATAGTACATACCGGACTCACTGTACAGTAAAATTGTTCTTGTAATAGTTTGAAACTTTGAAGTAATGTTTGTGCATGGTCTTTAATAGTGAAACAGTATTGTTGTTGTGTAATTAAAATCATTGAATAATTTGCGTGGTGTTAAAAGAATTATTGGTTGATATTGTGTAGTGAAAAGGTTCCAAAAATGACTACAAGTTTCCTACTATTGTCGTTCTGATGTTACAGACATGCATTAGAGTAACGGTATAGAATATAGTAAGATTAAGAAATAGTTTATGGTTATAGTTTCTCACGTTTTGCGCACAGTAATGCCAGAGTTAAGGTCCATACAGACCGAACGCGATTCGCCACCTCGACGCGAATTTTCAGTTTTTAAAAACAAGTAAAACCGTCAACGGATAAAAATTTTACAAGATATACAGACCAAATATCTAAAATTGCTTAAGTGGTTCCGAATATTTAAAAAACATAGGAAAATATTGAAGTTAAATGTCATTGAAAATTGAAAATTCGCGTCGCGTTGCCAAATCGCGTCCAATTTGTATGGACCTTTAGGCATGGGTTGTGGTTACGGTTAAGAGTCAAAGAAATATATTTGTGACAGAAACAAGGATTTATTCATAATATTTACAATAATGACGTCACAACGATTAAGTTAGTGTTGAACTTACAGTTACGAGTTACGACGGGTTAGGAGCTTACGATTGTACTTGGCGGCTCAACCGGGCAAAAATCATAGAACAACATAGGGAAAAACCATGTTTTTTTGCATTTTGCGTCGTCCTACAGCTTCCGATCCCATTCTATCACTTTATTTTGGGAAGAACTAACTGGTGTGACGGTTTTGGATGAATATTTGTTACAATCAATACAATTTACGAATTACAATTCAAGCGGGCAAGTATGGGCAGGCCTGCAGTTTTGCGCACTTTTCGTCTTCGATTTTTTTCCTGTGTATTCCTTCAGTCTTTTACGAGTTTTTTCCTCAAGCGAACATGATATATATCTAATTTTCCATGACTTTCCATGACTAGAATTGATTTTCCAGGATTTCCAGGCCTGGATTTTGGAATATTGAAATTCCATGACATTCCAGGACCCGTACGAACCCTGTCTTGTATGAGAAGCACTTCACACCCGATGATTATATTAACTCATCGAGTTGCAATGCGCCCTACTTTATTATTTTACTCTGTCTAACGCCAGACAATTTTACTCATCAAGGGGAGAGCAGTGCCACTTAATGGGTTAATTGGCCCATGTGTCTAGTTAACCCACTGAGTCGTTTTGTGCCCTATTTTATTATTTTACTTTGTCTAACACCAGACAATTTTACTCGACAAGGGGACAGTGCTGACGCTTAAGTCAGTTGTTTCAAAGGGGAGAGTGCCTGAAGGGGAGAGTGCCTGAAGGAAAGAGTGCTGATTGTGGAGAGCAATCAATAAAAGGCCAATCCAACTTATCCAAGAAATATCTAAACGAAGATGCCGTCCCATCTATTTTTGATTATCAAAGACGAACAATCAGGTTTCTTGGAGAGAACTAGATACTGTGAAGGTTTTTGATGCATACCAGACAAATTAGTCAGTTTCTTCAAACTAGTTTCCATTGAAAACTTTCGCTGTCACTAGTTCTCTCTACAAACCTGATTGATTCATTACTTTTCACTGTCCCGGCCATATAGACTTGAGATCCCTTGACATCTGCAGCAGCAAGGAGGTTGTCAAAGTCACACTAAACAGAGCTCAGAATTTTCGCACCAGAAGACCAAGTAAATCAAGTAAAATAGGTTTTAACTTTAAAATACTTCACAATATTATTCCCTGTTATATATCCCAACCGAGATCCTCGAGAAAAAAAGCACCCAAAGAACCAAAACCTTTGTTTTCTGCAACAAAATGTCTGGAACTGCTCAACCGACCATGTGATGATTTTCAGACAACATTTAGCGATCGATTATTTCGTCTTTATTGAACTTAAATTGTACAAATATTCATCCAAAACCTTCACACCAGTTAGTTCTTCCCAAAATAAAGTAATAGAACGGTATCGGAAGCTGTAGGACGACGTAAAATGCAAAAAACATGGTTTTTCCCTATGTCGCTCTATGATTTTTGCCCGGTTGAGCCGCCATTTTGAATGCTCATGAGTGTCACGCGCGTGCGTTATAGAAAACATTAGAGTCAGCAATCTAGGTCTCCTAAACACCGCGGAAAAACGCCTGCGCATGCGTCAACCTTACCTGTAAAAGTATTGCGAACTTGATGAGAAGCTGTTCCGAACGTTTCCGAAGGCTCAAAATGGCGGTAAAAAGGAGTGACTTTATTGTGCGTCTTTACAGCCAGATTTCGAGCGCAAAAATAAACATGTCATTCTAAAAACTAGGAATAAATACAGCCGGAAGGTTGAAGAAGTTGTATTGTACAAGAAAATAAACTAAAGGTGATTGTTGACAAATTTATCGTCTGAAACATTTTTTTTATCAACTAAGCAACGACAATTTCCGAATTTTCGTTTGAGATACATTTCTTTAAAAAAAAACGTGTCGCCAAATATAAAAAATTTTCGTGTTCACAATTAATTATTAAACTTTAGGATTTATTTTACAATTTGAGTGGGTTAAGAAGCTTAACTTTTCGAGAGTTTTCTTAACTTTTTAGTTTGATTTTTTGTTTTGAATAATTTTGCAAAAATTTTCGAAGTCGTGTCCGTTAAAATCAACATTTTTTTACATGAATTCTATTTCATTCCATACTTTAAATGCCAGGACGCTTTCAATTAATGTCTAGTCTACCCATTTGCTACATTTTCTCGTTTGTTTTACTAATTTTTGACCAATTAATAAGCATGTTTTTGTTTTAGAAATTGATATTCAAATTCCCCGCCATATTTTCATAATTACACCGCGGAAAAACGTCTGCGCATGCACCAAATTATGAAAATATGGCGGGGAATTTGAATATCAAATTCTAAAACAAAAACATGCTTATTAATTGGTAAAAAATTAGTAAAACAAACGAGAAAATATAGCAAATGGGTAGCCTAGAGATTAATTGAAAGCGTCCTGGCATTTAAAGTATGGAATGAAATATAATTCATGTAAAAAATTGTTGATTTTAACGGACACGACTTCGAAAACTTTTGCAAAATTATTCAAAACAAGAATTCAAACTCAAAAGTTAAGAAAACTCTCGAAAAGTTAAGCTTCTTAACCCACTCAAATTGTAGAATAAATCCTAAAGTTTAATTATTGTGAACACGAAAATTTTTTATATTTGGCGACACAGTTTTTTTTAAAGAAATGTATCTCAAACGAAAATTCGGAAATTGTCATTGCTTAGTTGATAAACAAAATGTTTCAGACGATAAATTTGTCAACAATCACCTTTAATTCATGTTCTTGTACAATACAATTTCTTGAACCTTCTGGCTGTATTTATTCCTAGTTTTTAGAATGACATGTTTAATTTTGCGCTCGAAATCTGGCTGTAAAGACGCACAATGAAGTCACTCCTTTTTACCGCCATTTTGAGCCTTCGGAAACGTTCGGAACAGCTTCTCATCAAATTCGCAATACTATTACAGGTAAGGTTGACGCATGCGCACACGTTTTTCCGCGGTGTTAAATATAGGAGACCTATATCTATGGTCGTACCTCCTCTGATGCCACATATAGAATTCGCTCTGCATGCGGGCTTTTCCCCGAGTAGCATATTAATTTGGTCAAGTTGTTTATTTTAACATGCCTATTATTTTAAATCCCTTGAAACCACTTACGGTGGACATAAACAAAGAAATATAGATAAGTACTACAGTATATTGCTATAAACTTTTTTGAGGGAAAGGTTATTTGGCAGAACTACAGCGCATTTTTAGCAGTGACACGAACTCAGATGTCTGACCTCAGCAACATTCTAATGTAAACAAAAGGCCATAAAGAGTATCAAATTTCAAACGCTCTCAATTGTTCAAATCGCGTTTGCAGACGAGTTTTATTACGGTTTTTATTTACGGTACTTCAAAGTGTCCTTTTTCCAACCATACTAGTCACTGTATGTAATTAGGTCCCACTTTTAAGAAATTCAGCGTAGAAAAGAGTACAATTTGAAAGCCGTATTTTGACATGGCGCTCTTTGTCGCTGGATATTGTCAGAAGTGCTCTGTAATTGAAAATCTAAGTTAGTTTAGATGAAATTACGATAGTTTTCCAGTGCTGGGTGTGAATATCAGAAATTTTAAACAAAAAATTTTGAAATTATGTTTATTTAAATTCAGTCCATTTTTTCGTTTATCTCCCGCGACGGTGCGAGACCAAAAAATCGCATAAAGTTTGAAACTAAATGTATTTTCAAAATTTCAAACAGCATTTGTTTGTTGTTAAACTAAATGTAGTTCACGGTAAAAGTTTCGAAGAAATTTATTTTTCGAGCTCCAAGTCAGTGGGCGGTTTTCAGGCCCCGTTTACATGAGACCGGGATGAAGTCAAACCGGAATGAAAATTGAAGTCAGTCAGTCAGTCAAATCTTTATTTAAGCACGGTAGCTTCATCAGGTTTACAAAAAAGTTATCTATACATTAATAAGTTTAAAAAATTTTTCACGCCTATGTTACATTAATATTTATACCTGTTTTCCATGAATGCCGTGTCTATCGAATATGATGTTTCAACAATTGTCGAAATTCAGTAAGAGATTCCGCTTGTCTTATATTGCTAGGTAAGCTGTTCCATAACACTGCACCACTATAGCTAAAGCTATTTTTAAGATAATTGGTGCGGGGTAAAGGAGCAGCAAGTTTGTTCACGGAGTCTCGAAGTATATAAGAAGTTACATTATCGCGATTAGTAAATTTAGAACATAGATATTCGGGTGCAAGATTGTTTAAAGATTTGAAAACCATCAATGCTTTTTGAAATTGGCGTTGTTGGTTTAGATTATCCCACCCTAGCTTTTCCAATCAGCTATTGGCATCAGCGTCAAAGTTGGAAAAGGTCAACACCCGCATTGCACGGTTTTGAATTTTTTGAAGTTTGTTAGATAAAGTTTTCCCACAATTTCCCCACACGACGTTACAATAATCGAAATGTGGTTGTATTAGAGCTTGGTAAATAACATGCAATGTTTCCAATGAAACAAATGACCTTAACCGCTTAATAGCACCGATACCAGAAGCAATTCGTTTTGTCATTTTCTTGATATGACTACTCCAAGTAAGATTTTCGTCTAATAAGACACCAAGTGATTTTGTTGTCGAAACTCGATCTAAAGGAATTCCATTTATTTCAAAAGAAGGGTTGTCAGAAAGAGTACTTAAACGTTGTCTCGACCCAATTAACATGTACTCAGTTTTAGTCATATTTAAAGTAAGTTTATTTGATATTAACCATTCATTAATGTTTTCCAAGTCTTCGTTAAGATGAAATTGAATAGTGTTTGTATCGCTACCAGAATATGTAAGATTAGTGTCATCTGCATACATTCTGGGATGAGAATTAGATAAACAATTTGGTTAATCATTAATAAATATCAGAAACAGGAGCGGTCCAAGGATCGTTCCTTGAGGAATTCCACACTTAAGACTACATTTTTTTGAAAGTGACCCGTTAACAAAACATTTCTGCCTACGGTCTTCCAAATATGACTTAAACCATTTGTAGGCAACTCCGTGAATTCTATAGTTTCTGAGTTTAGACAACAAGATCTCATGGTTGACCGTATCGAAAGCCTTTTTCAGGTCTAGAAATACCACGGCATTAATATTGCCGCGGTCAATATTGTAAGCCCAACTATCAGTGGCCTCAAGTAAAGCCGTAGCCGTTGAATGCAAAGAACGAAACCCCGACTGGTGTTCGGATAGCAAATCATGTTCTAACATGTATGCATAAAGTTGATTATAGATTATTCGTTCAAAGGCCTTAGCCATTACTGAAATCACAGAAATTGGGCGGTAGTTATTCATTTCATTCCGTGTACCTTGTTTAAAGATTGGAGTAAATTTGGCACATTTCCAATCTTCAGGAAATGTACCCAATAATAATGAAAGATTAAAAATATTGGTTATGGAACTAGAAATAAGATCAGCACATTCTCGAACAAGTCTGGCTGAGATCTGATCAAGACCGGTTGCTTTTGATTTGCATAGTTTGCTTAACACTGAAAATACTTGATCATTGTTAGTTTGCGTGAATTGAAACCTTTTGTCAGTGTTAATGAGATAATCAGTGTAACTCGTATGATTACTGCTTACTGGAATTTCACTAGCAAGTTTAGGTCCTATTGTCGAAAAATGCTCATTAAATGCATTAGATAAATCTGATGGGTTGGATATAGAATTACCATTCAAATTTAATTCCCTGACAGATGTTCTTTTTGATTTACGCGAGGTCAGGTCATTGACAATCT
>CACRXK020011721.1:0-15969 GCA_902702795.2 Paramuricea clavata
AAAATTGCTATAGAAAGCGAAATAACAGATTTATAGCACCTTCTGGATATGTTTACGTAACAAACCTCTGTAATACAAGTGCCCTTTTGAGTTTTGACGCCGAAATTCAAAGTTTCGCGTGCAAAACAATATGTCTTATACCACGCCCACAGAAGTTATTATGTCAAAACAAAATGTTTTAGGAGCGAAATAAAAAGTTTTGAATGACAAACTCATGCTGAAGAAACGTTTTAAAACCTAGTTATAAATGCACGCTTCACGGAAGCTCGAAAATGGTAGTAACGATTGTATTCGTACCAAAGTTATTAGAGAGGTTCAGATTTGACTTCCACTATCGCTAACTCTCACTGCCCAGAGGAGGAATGAGGGTCTTCCCGAAATGCAACGCGCGAATCAGTGCGGCTCATTATTATTCAAGCTATTTATTCTCAACGCGCCGTTCGATTAAAAACTGTTGAAATATATTGCGATTTTTGCCGTGAAGATCTCGTTTTCTCAAAGGTCTGTTTCGATAACCTTTTTGTTTAGTTATTTAATAAAAGAAGTTTTGAATAATTTTGTATATATATCGCATTTTACTTATATTAAATTCCGATTGTATTTATGCATGTTTTGGGTGTTGGAAAAGTGGCATTGAAATATTCTGGAGTAAATTGTACTTTTTTACAAGGAAACTAAACTAAAATTACATCAGTGAATTCAGGAATGTTTACTCTTTATATTGATACTTTAAAACATGAATTTACTCCATAAAACCGAAGAGTTATCGCACAGGCGGCCCAATCTCGCAAGGGTCAGTATAGACTTTATACAGTATAAATTTATATTATATTAATTGTATATTATAGTAAAAATATGTCATAAAATATAAATTTTAAAATGAAATTGACTTGCCTATTTGATAGTGTGTGTTCTCCTTGTATTCCTCCTTTGTTGGACTAATATTTTCCGAGACTTTGTACTCGATGTTACTAGTATACATGAAACATGATAAAGGCTAACGATTCACGATCGTCGATACGACGGCACGGCACTTCGAATCGAAAATTCTCACTCTCAAATCGCTTTATTCTCAAAGAAAATTCGCCAGCATGTACAACAAATGCCGTTCTTCGAAAATACAGAGGTATTTCGGCGAGATGTACAAGTTTTCGACCATATTTTAACAATGGAAATCAAAACCCATTTTATATTGAACTTACCCGGACCGAAAATTACTACGGCGAACGTCTGCGCAACCAGGCCTCCTTTACCGTTGGATTTACAGGGGGGGGGGGATGCCACTAATATATTCACGATAATATTTCGAATTAAAGTATCATATTCTACCATACTTTCCAACAAAGAGCCGCTGTAATGTTACTTCTTCCTTAACTTTCTTCAATCTCCGTCGTTTAATTTTCTTTTTTTCGACAACATCTCGAGTTTTATAGAGTATCCGATCGAAGGAGTTTTTATTTTGAATATCAAATTTCAAATAATGTAAACAGTCGCTATCACGGTTGCGATTGGCTGGCTGTTACCGGAAATATCTGCTTCCCCCCCTGTAAATCTCAACGGTAAGGAGGCCTGGTTGCGCAGACGTTCGCCGTAGTAATTTTCGGCCTGGGCAAGTTCAATATAAAATGGGTTTTGATTTCCATTGTTAAAATATGGTCCAAAACTTGTACATCTCGCCGAAATACCTCTGTATTTTCGAAGAACGGCATTTGTTGTACATGCTGGCGAATTTTTTTTGAGAATAAAGCGATTTGAGTGTGAGAATTTTCGATTCGAAGTGCCGTGCAGTCGTATCGACGATCGTTAGCCTTTATCATGTTTCATGTATACTAGTAACATCGAGTACAAAGTCTTGGAAAATATTAGTCCAACAAAGGAGGAAAAAAGGAGAACACACACTATCAAATAGGCAAGTCAATTTCATTTTAAAATTTATATTTTATGACATATTTTTACTATAATATACATTACTGTAATATAAATTTATACTGTATAAAGTCTATACTGACCCTTGCGAGATTGGGCCGCCTGTGGTTATCGCGGTTTGAAAATGAGCTATTTTTGCTATATTCGATAATTAGCAAAAATTGCTCATTTTCAAACCGCGATAACTCTTCGGTTTTATGGAGTAAATTCATGTTTTAAAGTATCAATATAAAGAGTAAACATTCCTGAATTCACTGATGTAATTTTATTTTAGTTTCCTTGTAAAAAAGTACAATTTACTCCAGAATATTTCAATACAACTTTTCCAACACCCAAAACATGCATAAATACAATCGGAATTTAATATAAGTAAAATGCGATATATATACAAAATTATTCAAAACTTCTTTTATTAAATAACTAAACAAAAAGGTTATCGAAACAGACCTTTGAGAAAACGAGATCTTCACGGCAAAAATCGCAATATATTTCAACAGTTTTTAATCGAACGGCGCGTTGAGAATAAATAGCTTGAATAATAATGAGCCGCACTGATTCGCGCGTTGCATTTCGGGAAGACCCTCATTCCTCCTCTGCTCACTGCCTTAGTACACTTTTGATTGGTTAATTGGATATATGAAACGCATCTGATTGGTTGATTGTCCCTCAATAGTGGAAATCAAATCTCAACCTCCACTAATCGCGCTTAGAATTCCTAGAACGGAAGAACTTTGACCTGTGCAATTTTTGCCACAATTTCTAGTGCGATTTTCGTTTTCTGATTATTATAAGTCAAATGTGAAACAGAATACATGAATGAATCTAACTGCTATGACTTTGAATACATTAACATTTCACATTTGGGTACTTATTTCAGCATGCAGGTATAACCGGCCACTCTTAAAAATTAAAATCACATACATGGCACATGTGCAAACTGGACTATACATCATCTTTATCTATCTACTGATTGATGCTAATTTCTAACAAAATAAATTTTCCGGGAAAAAATTTTTGATACTAGTCGGGCATAATCACGAAAAGTCGGGCAATTTTCTTTCCGCCCCCCTAATTTTTTCCTTCCGGTACGCCCATGATGATGACACATCATTTCATACAAATTTATACAAAACCTCTTCCCAGAACATAAAAGTAGCCTCCTCCACAGGCATCTCTTAATCGTCGAGAACTTATATAATTTAGTTATTCAAATAATAAAACATGACTTGCTTGTAAATTCTTGTAAATTCTTTATTGACCAATATCCATAAGCCTTCCTAAGCCGGATTTTTTCAAAGACGAAGTTCACGGTTTTCATGTGGAAGCATATAACATGATTTCTCGGTTAACACTTTTTTCCATCCAGCAAACCGCCCTATCGATTTTGTAAAGTCGTTTCTTTTTGGATTTTTTCATTAATTCGGTTAGGGTTAGAGTTAGAGTTAGGGTTAGGGTTAGGGGTTAGGGTAGGGGTAGGGTTTGGGTTAGTTACATAGCCATTTAACACCTGCGAAAATGACGCCAGGTCAGTTTGCTGGATGGAAAATAGTGCTAACCTGGTTGGTTTCTCGTGTTAAATTCTTGAGCAGTATATTGTGGTACAGCTGTAGTTTGTTTTTAGAAATGATATTATTTCCAAGGTTAATTTTAGTTTTCTAAATGGCTGGTGCAATTAAACAGACAGTTTCTCTTGTAGTCGTGCTCTTCACAGTGGGAAAGTGCTGTTCTGGTGCGAATATTCTAATTCTTGGAATGCCATTTTACAGCCATCTTTTTGGACCTGCAAATCTTGGGCAATTTCTACAAACTCAAGGGCATAATGTTCTACTTGCCATCCCACCTCAGCTGAAGGGGAAACTAGAGAACCGTGGCATTAAACTCTTGCTTTACCACAGCTTGGGTGAATTTCCCGAAGATCGCTTGCTGCGAGAGTCCATTTTGAATGGTTATTTTACAACTACATCATTGCTGCAATCAATAATGGTGCAGTCTAAAGGTACTGATATGACACAGAGAGTCCAACAAATTGCGACAAAAATAGTGACAGATGTTAATTTGCTTAAAAACATTGAAAATTTCAAGCCAGATTTGATCATGTTGGATTCTGGGCCAACTGCTGTTATGTTTACTCTCATACCATACAAGCTAAATATTCCTTTTATTATGATTGGAAATGAGGAATTTCCCCAGTGCACTCGAGTTCCTATCCTACCCACTGTGTTTCCCTATAAAAATTATCCTTATACTGACCACATGACTTTCTTACAACGCATCACAAACACTTTAAAATATCTGCAAACATATCAGAAATATCCATATATTAATTTGTCACTTATCCATGAATATGTCCCAGAGAAACCGTATATTTCTCCAATAGACCTTCAAGCCAAGGCACTACTTTGGATAGTTACAGAGCATAGTGTGCTTAGCTATAACTCACCTATAATGCCTAATGTAAGACGAGTTGCTCACCTACAGACGCTCGTACGCAAACCACTCCCACCAGAGTTCCAATCGTTCATAGAAAGTACAGACAATGGCATTATCATTGTTTCATTTGGAACAGTACTGGCGTCTGTACCCCCTCAAGTAAAGGATAATTTTTTAGCAGCGTTTGGACAAACAAAATATAAATTTATCATCCAAAGTGCTCTGCCACAAAATAACCAGTCAGATAAATTCATGTTCAGAAAATGGCTCCCGCAGTATGATTTGCTTTGCCATCAAAAGACAAAACTTTTCATCACTCATTGCGGAGCAAATGGTATACAAGAAGCACTGATTGCCAGGGTGCCCATAATTGGTTTCCCAGTATTTGCTGACCAACCACACAATGCTGGCATACTTGTGAGGAAAGGGTATGGCTTAAAGTTGGACCTCAGGTCATTTTCTGTTCAGGAACTGGTTTCTGCAATCGAAGAAGTGACAGTGAATCCTTCATACAAAGCTAAAGTGGAGAAAGCTTCTGCCATTTTGAAATCTGAGAGGGTGCCACCTATTGAAGAGGCAGCATTCTGGATTAACCATGTTCTCACATTCGGTGGTGATCACTTAAGATCTTACGCACAAGATATTCCATTGTGGAAGTACTTTGGCCTGGATATAATTGCTTTCTTCTTCATACTCTGGCATGTGTTTGTTTATCTACTCATAATACTTTTCAAATGTTGTTTCTCACATTGCTGTGGAAGAAAGGAAAAACTGAAAGATGAATAGAAAAGAAAGCATGTAACATCGGCATTAGATCATATATCAATGTTAGGCTAGGTGGGCAGTTCTCCAATATACATTGCTATCTGTGAATGTCTTAGTCAGCAGTATTGGCAGGGTGTTAGCCAGGATTTCAAAAGTGGCCGTCCAAAATACCTTTGTGGGCGTGGTCACAAATTTTTGTGGGCGTGGTCACATGTTTTTGGGCGTGGCCGCAATTTTTTGTTGCTGTGGAATTGTGGTGTTCTATTCGTTGAACCTTTTTACTTTTAGTTTGAGATGTACATTTCCGTCATTAAATTAGTAAAAGCACACGTATGGCATGAACCGTATGATTACACGCGTAAAAACGCTCAGGTTGATGCAATACTGATGAAAACAGGATTGAACAATGTTTTGCTGCCCTGCCCACATTGTTCATAGCTGTCAACAATATTGAACAATATTGTTACACCCGATTCAGGCTCAACAACATTGTTAAATATTGTTGACAAGTGTGAACACCGTGGGCAGCAAAACATTGTCCAGTCCTATTGAGCAACGGGCTTGGCGTTTTTTGCCGTGTACTACGATGTACAGTATATGCTATAATGAAGAACACAATACAGCAGTGTAGTGCTTAGTTATTTTTTATCAATGACCGATATTTCTTACCTTTTTTTATGCGTTTGGCTCATTTTACAGCCCCATCTTTACCGTAACTGTAACTCTAAAGCACGTGACGCTCGAGCAATAAAGCGATTGCTGTTTTTTAAAACAGAGGTTTCAAATTATTCTCCTTGATACTTCATGCGAGAATCATCAACATGCGGTTACAAAAACATGGTGCGTTTGCCGAGATACGTTTTTTAGTTCAGCCATATTCAACGTGTTTTCGACGGGAAACAGTATGAAAACATATACCATAAGCAAAGCAGGGCCTCTTTTAAGGATATGTAACTGGGTGGGACATCTTTCCCAAGGGACCAAAAATAACGTAAAAAGGGGACCTGAAAAAAATCTACTAAAGTCTATAAAATTGCGGCTACTAGCTTAAATATGGGTTTCGCTCTAGGGCAGCAGATGATGGTCAAATTTAGAAAATAATGTCAAGTTGTCAACACACCTTTTTCTCACTTATATATAATTGCCAGGCAGCTAGTGAAACTCGTCTATACAGTATACCACTATATACATGTAATCTATCAATCAGCAGTCCGATGTAAAAAACTTCTTTACGAAGTCACGTTCCGCATATGAACTCAGATTAGGAAGATTCATTCGCCTCTGTTTTTTCTGTAGAAATTCTTGCACCATAGGACTGGGGTCAAACTGAGATGTTGGCACTCCATTCCAGTGAATCAATAGCCTATCATTCAATGTTTTTTCAGATGTGGCCATTCTCAGGTTGGAGAATAACATGTTGTACGTTGACACACATCTTTCCACCGTCATACTGTGAGGGCAGAGAACACAAAAACCTGACAAAAACTTGGTCACAGGTTGTTTGCTGCCCCTTAGCATTTGGTAGAGTCTCACACCATAGTCTCTTGCAGGAATATGTGTATCAGGAAGCATTTCCGTAAAATTTTCTAAAACTGCATCAATAAATGCTTGTTTATCACTGATTCCACTTGATTCAAGTTGAGGTAATGCAATGTTGATGAATTCAATTGCACGTTTTGCTGAGGTCAAGTTGATAATGGTTGTTACAATTTCTGTTTGTTCCTCGTTGAGCCTGGTCTAAACATGATAATGATATACATAAAAAATATAGGTAATAGTAATTAAAAACTTTATATGGTGTGACCTGATTGCTAAACAGATATGAGATTACCTATTTATCTCATTTTACCTGGAGAAAATTCCTTGAAGAATCAATAACCTCTTGCCTGATAGGTTGTTTTCCTCTACGAAACGTTGTCACATTGGTGTTGTGTGTCCTTCTTGGTGTATTATCCACTGCTTCATCATTCTCTGGATGCAGTTCTGCAATCTTCTTTGTTAATAACTCCTCCTGCCCACCTATGTGCAGTAAAATAACATACAATGTAATGAATAATACACCTTTGTTAAAGAACTCAAATAAGAGTGAGTTCAATTTGTTTTCTATAAACAAAGTAACTTACTAACTATATATATTTTACCTGGATATGGCTCTGTTTGCATTATATCAAGTTTTTGCAAGGCAGTATCTCTGTACTTCAAGATATCAGGAATGATAATGCCAGGCTTCTGGGCTTCTTTTTCAATATATCTGAAAATACAGCATGTGTCCACCATAACAGCAGTTAGCCATGCTTGCACTCCTGTTGGTTGCCACAACTTTAAAAATCCTTTTGCACACGATACCTCCTTGGTATTATATTCTCGAGGAGCATCACAAATCTTTTGCCAGTGCTTTAAACATCCATCTAAATTGAATAGTATCGCTCCACAAATTTGAACAAGATGTTGAGCAAACCTTACCTCATGATGAGGAGGAAAACTTCTCATGTCTGGTTTTATGGTCTTCAACTCCTTAGTCCTTAGGCCTGATGTGCGGTAATAAGTAGCTACTCCCGTTACATTGGAAAGCCAGATTTTCAGTTCAGGTACCAACCTAAGACATTATAAATGTTAACATTAATATAGCCTTATAATTTATTTTTTTATCTTTTTTTGCTCAGGGCTTCACTTAAAATCTCTTTTGTGAGTGGACTTCCTAATGGAATATTGTAATCATTATTTTATTATTATTAATTTATTATTATTATTACCTCATCACATCTTCCATTGCTAAGTCTGATCGGTGACATGCACACCAGATATTTCTTGTTGAACGACCAACATAATTTTCAACATCGGTGCTCATCCCAACAAATTTTGACTGCAAACATTCTTTAGAAAGGCCCATGTCATCAAAACAGTTTGTCATGGCAGAACACAAACCTTCAGCACCACGCTTGGTACTTTCCCTTGCACTTGCAAATCTTGTCTTAATTAATAGAAAGAGGGTCCTCGGGTGTATTGAATCGAACAAATATAAATTTCTTATCTTGTTGCCTAGCATCGACAGAACCATCCATTTGTGCAGCAAAACAAATACAGTTCTGGAGTTCTTCTCTAAGGTGCTTTCTCTCTGTATCTCCTATTATCTCCAACATTTCTGCATAATGCATTGGATCCCTATAATGAAGTTCCTCTCCACTTGGTTTAAACGGGGTAAAACTTTGTACGTTGTCACTGTCAGTTAAAGCCGACCTAAACTGTTGTTGTGCATGTAAATTAGCAAGAGATCTACCTGGCCATGACCAGGCAGCTAAAGTCAAAGATTTACTGTCATTATAGACCTCTACTGCCATTTCAGTCAAGGTATTCAAAACTGTTGGATCACTTTTTGTTGCCAAGTTAATAAATGGGTGACGTTTGTCTTTGGCATTCCACAACTTGGATAGCTGTTTCTTTTCTTGAGCTGCTCTATGTGAAGGCCCCAGTAGATGATCAATTACATCTTGTATCTTTCTCTTCCCATCACAACGCACACCTTGTGCCATGTACACTCTACCATTAGCTGAAAAGCGCTTTGCTTCCTCTTCGAATTCACCACAGATGCAACACTTGACAAAACCCTAGCTTTCTGGCGATTCTGCGTTGAAACTCTACTTCGTTCATAATATTGAGATAGTACACCATCTCCAAATTTTCCTAGAAGTGCTTTTAGGTTTAATGGGTAGCCTCTGTAATACTCAGTAGTGGTTTCAGTAGTCATTTGCGTTGACGATGTGTTTGCTGTGCTTATTGGCAAACCAACGTCACTTGTTGTAACCAAAGTAACGCTGTTTATATTTGCAGAGCTTGTTGACGATAAGGTCGAAGGTGTAGTATTGCTTGGAATATTATTCGAAGGAGCCCGTGTATGAACAAATTGAACATTACCTTCCCTATCTGAATTTCGAATATCAAAATCCACTTCATTCAGTTCATTGTCTTTACGAGGTTCTCCTTGGTCAGTGCCTCCAGTAGCTGCAGTGCCTTGTACTTCGCTTTCCACTTCAATTGGCGCCATATTTCATAATTGTTCTGACTCCTTCTCAACGTTTGTATCGCACGATGTCGATGACGATGTTCTTGCATTTTCGTTCTTTGTGAAGAAATCCGATACCTTTTTGCATTTACTCGCTTCTTGTTTTAACAGTTTTTCAATATTCGCTTTTCTTTTATTTGCATACGGCATTTCTAATACTAATAGTACAAACAAAGGCAAGCAATTTGCATGTAAATTTTGATGTAAATTATGTTTTTGAAATTCCCAACTAAGCTTCCCGAATATCCCGAGATTTCCCCCAAAATCCCAATGTTCCCACTTTCGTTCCCAGTCCCACTTTGAAAAATATTTTTTTGCAGATCGAAATTTCCTATTTGACTATTTTTCTATTTTTCATTGTCCAGAAAGGGAAGGCAAAGGAATAGCAGAGATTCTGCGAAAGGAATACTGGAATAAGGATTAATTATGTTGTCCAATATTGACTTTGGGAGTTATTTTCACACCAAAAAATATGAAAAGGGACTTTCTACTGGGGGGGGACCAAATGCCGACTGGGGGGGCAGTAAGGGGGGCTGGGGGGGCCATGTCCCCCCCAGTCTTTATGTTAAAAGAGGCCCTGATTTTACAGTAGTTCGAATGTTTTCGAACTCTTATCTCATACAAGAGCAGTAAACGCACGCATTTCAAAGCGAAATTAGACGCAAAGGGGCAATTTTTCAACAAGATTCATTGTTAAATTATGTTTCCTATGTGCCTTGGGAGCAAAAAAATATGATTTTAAATTTGGAGATTTCGGTAAATTTTTTTGCAATTTGGCCTGGTATTGCACCCTACCTATGTACTAACTGTGCTGTAAAAGTAATCAAATATACTATTTTTAATTTCCTTTCTTTGAAAGGTTCTACTATTGTGGACTAAACTAAATTTTAATCAGCATACAAGGCTGCAAACAACAGCCAATAATTAGCTGGGTACTTTGCAAACTTTAAAAATAATTGGACCTCAAACTTTGATCCCCAAAAGTAAACAAATGGCCAATACTCCGAACATAATCCAAGTTTTGATCACGAGGGGCAATTTTTAGATGTAAAAAAACTTGTTTAAATTACACATCAAACTAAGGCAAAACAAAATTTGGTATTAATTTTTTGGTGAAATCGTCAAAGTTTTTTGCTATCCGCCCACGCTTCTACACCCCCTCTCCCAGGATATTTTACCTCAAAAAACAGTTTTTTGCAGAAACTATGCTTTTTTATCGGAAAAATGTTTACTTTTCTCAAAAAAACATTATAAACACGGAAACCTTAAATATTTAAATAATTTTCATACCTTTTTGGGATTGAAAAAAGCAAAATTTGATTCATTATCCCACTTTTTAAAATATATGTGACAAAGTTGCTTCAAAATCACCATCACACAGTAGCATGTTTATTTACTCTCATCCTTTTGACTGAATAAGGTTTATCGTTTTGAAAAGCTATTTGTTTTATAGCTCTTGGTTACCGGTTTACGTTTATGTCGATTTTGGCACCCATGAGACCAACAAGTTGTGGTAATCCGCGAATGAAAATGGATATTCGAAGAGCACAAACATAGGCGTACGGGAAGGGGGGGGGGCGGTGGAGGGCGGCAGCCCCCCCCCCCCCAAAGTTTGGGAAAGGTCGATTTTTTGGGCACGCAAGGAAAATTTGGGCAAGCGTTTGTGGCTTGACTTATTTTTGTTATTGTATAAAATTTATTAATCGACGATAACTTACGTTCTCCTATCTTTGGTTTATTGCACAATCGATCAGTCGATCTAGTCGATCACTGGTTACTGAATCAAAACCATTGTCAGAATCGACTTCCTCGCCCAAGCGCCTAAAACTTCGCTCACTGTCATCGCGGCCACTCATGGCGTGCCTTGGGCAACATCCAGGCCATCCACAATTTCATTGAAGGAAGCCCTAAGCGTCACGCGTTATTTAGCGACATTGAAGTTGAGGATGAAAAGTAAAAACAAACACTAAAATCATTAAGTGTTACGCGATGGTCCTGTCACTGGGAAGCGGTAAAAGCGCTTAAAACGCTTCTCAAATTGTCTTCAGATAAAGATCCTAAGACTTACAGGGACAGCAGATCATTATTAACATCTTTGTGCGACATGGATTTCGTATTTGGTTTATGTGTGCTCAGAATAATTCTAAGCAATACAAATAGTTTGAGTCAGTATCTTCAAGGAAAAGAAGTTGATGTTCTGTCAGCGCGAAGAATATCCAGCACGACCATAGAGACACTACGCCGTTGCAGAAGTGAGCAAAATTTTGACCTTGTTTGGCAAATGGCATCATTAATGGGTCTAAAGATGAAGTCTTGGTTGGGAAATTCGTTGTTTAAGGTACGAGAGGCAACAGTACCACGCCATAAGACATCGCGACGCCTACAGGCCCTTGTGGGTGAATCACCCGGAGATCGCATTCAGGTGACACCAGAATCTCATCACAGAATCAACACATATTACCTGTCTATCGACAAAATACTTTCCGAGCTTGAAGTGCGATTCAGCGGAAATGATCAGCAAATACTTTACGCCCTTGGTGATGTCTGCCAAAGTGAAACCCCCAAAATGGAGAGCTTCACCACAGTTGCTGAATTTTATGGTATGGATGAAGAGATTCTACAGGTAGAACAGAAAATGTTCACCACGTTTTGTCTTAAGCGTGGATTACCCGAAGGAAAGAAACTTTCAGAAGTTCTTGGATTCATGCAAGAGAACCACTTATTTGAAATGCTTCCACAGTTTACTCAAGTAATGGTAATACTTGCAGTCATACCAGCCACATCATGTTCCGCAGAACGTTCATTCAGTGCCCTTCGCCGATTGAAAACATACCTCCGCAATACGATGAGTCAAACGCGGGTGAACAGCATCGCATTGATTAACATAGAGAGGGCCTATGCAAACGCTGTGATGAATAATGAGATTGACCGCATTATTGACATATTTGGCAGCAGAAAAGGAAGAAACAGCTACTTTTTTTGAAGTATTCATCGTTCGCGACATTCGTTGATCGTGAGCGAGCGCAATATATATTTTAGAACAGTAGAATTGTCTATTTAATTAGTTGTATAAATATATTGACATTTTTTGGGCAATGTGGAATTTTTTGGGCAAAAAAGCTACCGCCCCCCCAGAATTTAGCGGCCCCGTACGCCTATGAGCACAAAAGCCAACTCCTAGCTATGTAACTTTATCGCCTGAATTTTGAATCAATCCAAAATTAAAATGCTGATAATGTAGATGCTTTCCATACTTGAGATGTTAGTGAAGTTTTTCCTACAATTTAATTTCCTTTATCGCCGTCTTAAAAATGCAAAATCATCAGTTGAAATTTCACTCGTGTTGTTTTTTCAAATTTTCGAATTTTTGTAAAAAATCGCGTGCGCCAGCAATTTCTCTGCACAGCGACAACAAATTCCCAGCTGCTCTGAAATCACAATGTTTGAAAGAAAACATCTTAAAAGCCAAATATAAATTATATAATACTCGATGTGAATTTATAACTTGATTAAACTGTAACAGTTTGTCAGCATGTTAATCTATATTTCAAGATATCAGTTTGCTTCTAGTCAGTTTATTTGATCCAGACATATTGCCTTTTAATTTTTTTGACAAAACTGTTTATGTTTTAGCACTAATTTCACAGATCTTATATGAGCTAGTAACATTTATAGCAGCTCAAATAAAAAATAACCAAGTGACTGGACAGACGGGAGTTATTTCGTATTTTGTAGCAATATAAAAACTTTTGTTTGCGGTAATTTTCACCAAGTTTGTCGCTAGCTCAAGCGGTAAAGGCGCTGCGTACCGAAAGTGAAACGCAGTCGGGGTCGGGATCGATGCCGGACATTTATTATCTGATTTAGCTCTTTTTCTCAATTTTTTGTAATTTTTTTCTTCCTTCCTTTTTTAACTCTTAAAAGTTAGGCCGGTTAGTGTTTGGGATCGGTATTAAATCTAAAGTGCTTTAAAAAAGTTTTAATCTTTTTTTATCTGGTTGAAAATGTTTGAATATTGAGTTGCGAACTCAACCGCTGGTAATTCTAATTGTGATCGCGGGCACCGACAAAGAACGCCCGGGATGTAGTAAAATCCGAGTCAATCTCGTACCCAGAGCAATGCCTGTGCGCGGGCTAGGATGGCATTGGCTCTGGGGAAATTGAAACCGGAACCCCTAAATTCTGGGGTTCCGGTTTTTTGTCGGCATGCACGATTGATAGACGTTAAACCAATCACAGCACAGGAAAAATTCAATTTCCCCAGAGCCAATGCCATCCTAACCCGCGCACAGGCATTGCTCTGGGTACGAGATTGAATCCGAGTTGGTTGCTTTCAACATGGCGGCCAAGATCCGGAAGTAAAATGTGCCGGCACAAAAACTTCAAAGGTTCCGACTCGAGTGAAGCTTCTGCTCTATTTCTATTTTGTGCTACTGGAGCGGAAAAAAATTAAAAAAGATGAGTTATCACCACTGAGCTATACTATATTACTGGAGGACCTGCTCGGGATAAAAAAGTGTCCGCAAAAACATGGCGGATCTGACGCCATTGCCATGACTACTGGTCCCTAGATTCATGGCAACTACCACTGCCCCAACCGCGATCCTAAGCTTTCAACAATGTACTTCACCCCCCTGGTTTCAGCCCAAAAATTTTGTTTTCGAGGTGAAAATCTCATTGAAAATCTTATATTTTTATCCCAGTTTGCTTGATTTACAACGGACACTGCCTTTTTGCGCCGCTCGTATGTATGAGAACTCTTCAAACAAGAACTAGAAGAATATTTTTATTCACCGGTAAGATTTTTACGGATTTTTATATATGAATATTTCTAGATTCTAGCTTGCTTGATTAAACTCGATAGAATTTATAGAAATACAAATCCCCGTAGGAAAAATGGTTGGGAATTCTGTAATTTTATTGTTCTTGTGATTTACCACTAGCCTCTGTGGACTCTGTGTTTTCATATGGTTTTAAAGGCTGCTTGTGGTGTTAAAATCCTTACTGAGCACTTATATATTGACAGTGTTATAGAGATACGGTATATTAAAGCAAATTTTCCCTGACAAACTTTGAGCGTGCTTTGAGTGATATATATCCTTGCCAGGTTCTTGTAGCAGTTATTTATAATTTCATGCTGTGTAGTTATATTAAATGTCACTTCTACAACAGGCAAACTGAAAAATTGCTTTGCTAGGCCAAAGATAATGTATCAAGTTCAAACCATTCAAATGATTCAATACCCATTGCAATCAAGCAATAACCATAAACCTCTGAATATATAAGCCCCAATGACAGACCCCAAATATAAGCCCTCCTGTGTAGAACGGCCACCATAAGAAATTCTGAATATAATTAAGCCCTCTCCCAAATTTAAGTCCCTCAGTCTGTGTTAGCCAATGGACTTATTTTTGGACAAGTATTTTTTAATGCAGCAAAGGGATCCATTCCAACAGCTCAGCCATCAAAAATGCTAATGAATGCATACAAGCATTCAGAGGTTTACATGGTACATTCATCTGACCAACATAGTTTGTCAGAGTTCTATAAATCCCACAGCCATTAGAGTTGTAGTTAAGTATTTGTAGGAATGAATTAAGGGTGTGTACGTGCCAGCCAATGCATATTCTCTCAATCACTGCCCTTGGCATTGACCGAAATTGTGCCCTGACAATTAACCAATCAAATTGATGATTGATAACATGTTTGAGAGCATCTTCAGTGGGATTGTTACTGTTCCCAGTATTCAGTTAGACATTATTTATGAACTTTCTCTCTTAGATCTGCATACATTAGATTATTTTGATATATTCTAATGTAAAATGAAACTTTGGGATAGTTAAGAAATACAATTAATCCATTTATAATGGACAATTGTCATCTTGACAAGTAAAATTTCCTGGCATATTAGACAGGCTTATAAATGCCAGAACTTATATATGTGAAAAATTACTGAGTGAGTCAATTTATTTGACATACCATGATATTAATTAACCATTAGGTTGCATTGTGCCCTAATGCACCCTACTTTATTATTTTACTCTGTCTAACACCAGACAGTTGTGGACTGGAGAGCCATGCATTAACATATCAATAATGTCTAAGTGAACAGTTCAGGCTCTGCTCTACAGTAAATTTCCCTGTAATCGGAGTCTGGGATCTGTGACCCAATACATCTTCAGTGTCTTCATATGATACTGTCACTATTTTATATGCATAATGGACATTTCTAATTCAGGGCGAAACTGATGTAAGTCATGTGGACAAGAAATTAATACAAGTTCTTTTGAATGTGAAAAAAAAGAGTAGTTTGCCAGACCTAACTGGCAGAACTAACAATGACTTTTCTCTATAATTTTGTGGGAATGTGTTATATTTACTCTGTACAAACAGCCAAAAAATGATGCATGAGCTCTAGTTTTAATAATACTGTATTATATATTTTAAAATTATTCACTGCATGGTCAAAGAATAATTATGAAATTAGCAATTTTAATTAAAATAAATAATAGACAAAATCAAGCAAATTTTTGTCTTTAATTAGTTTTGAAACATTACTGCAATACATGTTTCTTGGTATGGAGTTTCACTAACAACAGGGCATGAACTCTAGCCTCCTCCACAGGCATCTCACCCGAGGAATCGAGTGATGGGAACCCATTTGCAGGCTAAAATGCAAACAGGAAGGGGAAAATGGGCATACGGGAAGGGAAAAATTATGGGGGCGGAAAGAAATTTGCCCGACTTTTTCGGATTGTGCCCGAGTTCCAAACTTTCCAAAAGTGTTG
>CACRXK020011722.1:0-15963 GCA_902702795.2 Paramuricea clavata
ACACTAATATATTCTATAGTAACAAGTGTCTAAAAACACTTAATAAGATTATGCAAATTGAAATTGATAAAGTTGCTGAATGGTTAAATGCGAATAAGTTATCTCTAAATACTACAAAAACAAAAGTAATATTATTCCGATCTTCAAATAAAAAACCAAAGCAAGACATTAAAATTAACATTAATGGTAATAATATTGAACAAGTTAAAAATACAGTATTCCTTGGTATTGTCATTGACGAATGTTTGACCTGGAAAGATCATATAGCTAAGGTAGCAAACAAATTAATTAGAGCTGCTGGTATAATAGCTAAAATACGACATTTCGTGAACCGAAATACTGTAAAACTGATATACTATGCATTAGTCTATCCATACTTGATTTACGGCAACCTAACATGGGGTAATACTTACAAAAACAGAATTCAAAAAATAATGAATATACAAAAAAAATAGTGCGTTTAATGGCATTCAAATCTTACTTTGATCACAGTGAACCAATTTTCAAAGATTTAAATATCCTCAACATCTTCAAAATCAACGACTATTTAACTGCTTTATTTATGTTTCGATACCACCATCTTAATAATTTACCAGAATTTTTTAAAGATTATTTTGTGACAAACAACCAAATTCATCAATATAACACGAGAAATGCATCAAAACTTCACAAATGTTATAAAAGAACAAATTATGTAGAACACACTCTCTCAAATAAAGGAGTTGACGTATGGAATTCATTAGAAACAAAATTTATAGATATAAATTTCTACAGCACTTTCAAAAAGCAAATTAAACAATATTTTTTACTATACAATGTATAAGATATGCTATAAAACATTCTGCTATGACAAATTTAATAGTATATTGTAGTCTAATTCTTATAAGAACCCAAATGCATCTACAACATTGGTATTCACTTCTATAATAAGAACAATTTCTCTTCTTTTTCTCTCTTGTAAATATTCACTTCTATAATAAGAACAATTTCTCTTCTTTTTCTCTCTTGTAAATATATATATATATATATATATATATATATATATATATATATATATATATATATATATATATATATATATATATATATATATATATATATATATATATATATTCCTTTAATATTGTGATTGACTGTAAATAATTTATTACATAACACAATACAAACTAGCATAACTAGAGACCTAAATAAAAAGTCTACTAAGATTTCTAGTAGGTCTCTAGCCCGCACTCTACAATTATTGTAAATATACTACACATAAATTTATTGTACATGGGGAAAAAAATTTTAAAATAAATAAAAGAAGATTTAGTATTATGATAAAGTTTGAACGTAAACTGTCGTAAAGTACATAAAGTGATGTTTTGATCTAGACATCCTGTATATACTTCTGGAAGCTTTTGGACTTCCCCTTTTGTCTCTGCCTCGCGTCTCTGAAACGAAGAAAGTGCGTAGCTGCGCAACCGACTTCATTTGGATTTAATTTGGCAATTACAGATCACATTGTCACGGTATGGTAATATTTTTCCTGTTTTTGTCCATCGAAAATGCGGAAGTTGGCTCAGTATAGCAAGCGTTTCCTGTACGCTACAAGCACATGTCATTTTACACGCTCAATATATATTGTGGTTTTACTAAGATAGTTGATTCAATAAACGTGTTGAAGAGTGTGTGTACTCTGTCTGTTTTGCTATCGTGCTGTTAGCAGCTGGCTCTTTGATTGTGTACTGAAGCTTTGGAAGAGAAAATGCAATTTAATTAAGTAGACCGAAATTGGGTACAGGCAAACTTATTAATCATAGCTACTCAGTGGGCTATAAGTTCAATTATTTAAACGCGTGAATAGATTGAAGCACTCGAGAGGCATTTCAGAAGAATTCGAAGTATTACTGTGTTTTGCAGTCAAACAATTGTTAGAGAAGTTGAAAGAGTGTGTTTTCGAAATGCTGGGTGATTTCACGCAAACTAATATCTCGATAAACGATACGAACAGCTCTATTGGTGGAAATGACACTGATAATGCTATCTACAACAAGATATCGGCTGCCCCACTTTTCCTATCGATCTACGCTATCATATTTATATTTGCGGTTGGTGGGAATTGTCTGGTGATCTGGATTGTCGCGACCAATCGTAAAATGCACGAAGTCACCATCAACTACCTGCTGGTCAATCTGGCTCTTGCTGACCTCATTCAAACATTGTCTAGCATTTTCCAAGTTGTTGATTTTGTTGTGAAAGATTTAGATATCGGTGAGTATAACTGGAATTTGTGCAAATTAGAAAATTAAAATTCATTAAGTTAAAATTCATGATCATTCTCATAATTGTTCTTCCTTTCTTGGAACGGATATTCGAATACAGGTTTACTTAAGGTAAATTCAGCGTTTCTTTTAGAAGTCATCAATATGTCAGACATCATTGTCTACGCCGAGCAATTATTTATCGTATGATTAACTAAGTACAAAATAAACTCTTTTTAACTCTGATAGATTTTCTGTTCAAGTGTTGAACATAGGAAACACTGGGCTTGAAAATATCGTTATAGAATCTGAGTTTTGTGGCTGCAGAGATTAAGTCAGTTTATTGAGTGTCTCACTCATAGTGGTGAGCGGATTTCCCAACATGAGAGTGATGAGATTATTGCTCAATCCGAGGTACCTACGATTTTAACGTCCGCATCCAAGAAGACGCGAAAGTCTAACTCCATTTACAGATGTCAATGTAAAGGTATCACTTTCTCCTCAATTATTTTAAGACCTTGAATACTACTAGATGTTCAATGTTCAAAGTCACTATACTCTATAGTATTTATCATCATAAAGTACTTTGAAAAAAAACTTCATTTTCTCGAATGAACGATTCCCATGCATGTCGATACATTCCATACTTCGATACGTATAATATACTTGAAAGAAAACTTCAGTATATTGATTTTAATATAAAGTAGCTCTCTAGATTATCACTTTATACTGCAAAATATATTAGGGTTACGTTCTCACAAGACTCATTTGGAACTGTTTTGCCAATTCGCACGTGATTTGCAACGAATTTGCGTTCTAAGCGAAGACGAACTATAAGTAAGCCGATCTTTGTAAGCGCTTTTCAAGCTATAGTTATTGTCCTTTGTCCCCTTTTAAATAGAACATTTTTCAATTTATCAAACCCAAGTGTGTCTTATATTCAACATGCACTTGTATTTGTTTGACCCTTGTGTTTTTAATCAGCCATGTAAATAGTCATATGACTTGGCTTATTAATTGCTGGGCGTTCCGGATTATGGCTCAAAGAATGCGTTTAAGTTGCTTAACTTCCAAATCCGTTCCAAGAAATATGGGAAGAGACGCTTCGAATGATTTCCTGCCATTAAAACTGAACTCTATCAGGTCTAATTAAATTGCTCCCCTATAGGTCATGTAAATACTGGATAGCTCTATCAGTTCTAAACTGTTCTTCCTAGAGGCATGGGCGTACCGGAAGGAAAAAATCAGGGGGGGGCGGAAAGAAATTTGCCCGACTTTTCGGGATTGTGCCCGACTAGTACCTAAAAAATTTTTCCGGAAAAATTATTTCGGCGACCTCTCCCCCCCCCCGTCGCCAAAAACTTTTCGGTCAGTGTACCATTTTAGGGGTCCAAAAAATTTTCCGGACATACCAAAATTTTTCGGAACATCAAACAAATTTTCAAAAAAAAAAAAATTTACAACAAAATTGACTGAATTTTCGACTAAGTTTACATAATTTGTCCCATTTTTTTTTTTATTACAAACCAAAATTGCCCGACTGTTGATCGAATATTGCCCGACTGCCCAAAAAACTGGGGGGGGGGCTACCGCCCCCCCCCCGCCCGGTACGCCTATGCTTAGAGGTCAAGTAAGAATTATCTCTTATTGATCCAGTGTTACTACAGGAGGAAACCTAAACTAAACTAACTTTATTTATACTGGATAGCTATATCAGTTCTAAACTGTTCTTCTTAGAGGTCCAGTAAGGATCAATGGATCATCTCTTACAGTATTGATCCAGTGTTAATACAGGAGGAAACCTAAACTAACTTTGTTTATGCTGAATAATTCTATCAGTTCTAAATTGCTCACACAAATTTGAATGAGACAACTGCTTGTGACAGAAATCATAGTCCCGTACATTTGTTGTCAGAGGTTATGAGTTATTTTCTGAATTTATTTCCAGGTGATGTTGGATGTAAGTTCCAGATCAACATGTACAATATTCCATACGGCGCTTCAGTTCTTACTCTCATCTTCATAGCTTACGAGCGCTACTGTGCTGTGTGCAAACCTGTCTACTTCAATGAATTTAAACAAAAAATACGCTGGTTTGTGCCTCTATTATGGCTCGCAAGCGTATGTATCTATATACCCACTATCACTTACTGTGGGTCACGAATGGACAAGAAGAAAAATCAATTGACTTGTGACTGTAAAGAACGCTGGCCCAGTCTAAGAGCCAAGAATATTTATGGCATAGGCCTGGTGATGGTTTTGTATGTGATACCGCTGGTCGTTATTTCCAGACTGTATTTTGTAGTGATCCGCAGGCTCAGGCGGTCCATACCCGGAGAGCATCATGGGACGGATACGACGTATCAGTCGCGGCAAGGTGTTGTGAAGATGTTACTGGTTACCGTCGTGTTATTTTTTGTATCATGGACACCGTACAACGTGTTGTATTTCTTAAAGAGAATTGAGTATGATTATCGAGGGATATATACGTAAGTAATATAATTTTTGACTTGTCGTAATGCTGTTCCAACAAGGCTTGTCATCAGGATGTGTTCGCACTGCTTGTTCCAGCTTGTTGACAACGGTCCTCAACGGCTTGTTGACAACTCGCTACAAGGTTGTTAAGCTCAACAGACTTGTGACAAGTTGTTCCAGCAACTTGTTATCGTCCTGCAATTCAACAATTTGTCTACAAGTTGTGAGTGACAACCTTGTAGCAACTTGATAAAATAACAGCATTGTTACAACTTGTTGACAAGCTTACTCTTGACAAGCCTGTTGCGAACACATCTTGTTGAGAAGTTGTGAGGTTTTTACGTGCAGTATATAACATTATCATGACAACTGAAATTATTTTATTTATTTGTAGGTACGTGTGGTATCCTGCGTTACTCTTGGCCTTCATAAGCTGCGCGTACAATCCCGTTATATATTGTTTCTTAAGTAAGAACTTTCGTAAAGCTTTCAAGTCCATTTTGTGTTGTGTCAAACTACCCAATATATTGAGAGTTTCCTCGAGTGGGACGCCGATGACTCCTCGGCGGACTGTACGAACTAATATTGCTACTGATCATGATGTATGATTGTACCGCCTTCAATGATACGATAATACAACAACGTGTGTAAGCTTAACTGTGTACCGTTGCCTGTTTCTTCGTTGGGAAGAACGATGTCAATTTAAAGACACAAATACATCACACGCGTTAGAGTCAGACCATTACGCACAAGTTGTAACAAGTCTGCAAACAAGTTGTTACAAGTCGCACTGCTTGTTCCCAGTTTGTTGTAACAAGTTTGAAACAAGCTGTTAACAACTTGTAACAAGCTTGATGACATTATCAGCCTTGTTACAAGACTGTGCTAACAAGTTTGTTACAGCCATGATATAACAAGAATGTTACAAGGCTGTCAACACAAGGTTGTAACAATCTTGTTATATCAAGCATGTATAACGGACTTGTCAGAACAACCTTGCAACAAGTCTGATAATTTCGACAAGGTTGTTACAAGTTGTCAACAAGTTGTTCCAAACCTGTTGCCAACTTGTGACAAGCAGTGCGAACACATCTTGTTGACGGCTTGTTGGCAGACTTGTTACAAGATGCATTTGAGATTTTTATGTGTGTAGAAGGGTTTTGTACTAGATAGAAAGTTGAAATGTAAAAAAAATGAAAAAACAAGCGCGCTCTTCTTTCGTGATATACTTGTACAACAACACGGATTTTTGTAAGGTTGCATATTTGCACAGCCGAGCGACTTAACTATTGAAAGGGGTTTTAATAGTCGCTCAACAAGGAAATCCATGTCAGAATTCCATATCATATTTCATACCCGGAACTACACAGTCATAACTTACATAAACTTATTTTACAGTTTCTCATCAATCTTGATTAAACAAGCAGCATTGTGACAGCATTCACTTTATTTCATACATAAAGTAAATATATTATTTACAACTTTTTTTTAATAAACGGTATCATATAGACCTAATCTCTTTATTTTAAACAGCAGTGATATATGTTTTGCCGGCTTTGTTTAAGAAATGCAATATTGAACGTGGAATTTCAATGTTTTTCCCATCTTTTTTGAATGTCCATATAGGGGCCTACTGTTATGTGTGTAAAGAAAATTGTAGACGGCAGGATTGTGTGTGCTATGGATTATTAATAAAAAAGACTTCGTCCTATTAACTTTAATATTTTGTTAATCGATCAAGATGAATTTCATATGATAAGGAAATGCGGCAATGACCTCATATATCATATACTACAATTGTGTCAATTAAGCACAAATTGACAAATTATATAAATTTTCAATTTCAATTTCATGAATATATTTACTGGCGTGTCTGTCGCCATACAGGCGTCTTGATAAACTGGGAACATATTTGCTTTGGAAACAGATTGCGTCTGCATGGTTTTACCATACAACGAAGCGGTTTACCTTCCCGGAAACTCCCTTGATAAGCTTCTGTGATGCAATAAGCTGTGGTATTCATTCACAAGAGAGCATTCAACACGTTCAGTCTATTACTGGACGAAGCGTGCGCACAGAATTAAAATTGGAATAGAACTTTTACAACGATGCAAATTTTGACAAACTGTACCGCGAATTGTTCAACTAGAACTTTGAACAATACTAAACCAGAAGTATATAATAAACTGTTTGCCGTGGGTATATTTCTCACTATCTATGCAGTGTTTTTACTCTTTGCTGTCGTGGGGAATGGGTTAGTTTGCTGGATCGTCTTGACAAATCGTCGAATGCACGACTCTACGAATATTCTCCTCGTCAATCTGGCTCTAAGCGATCTACTCTTGGCACTGGCGACCACGTTTCAAGTCGCTGACCTGGTTGTGAAGGATTTAAATCTTGGTGAGTTTTTTTTAATATTTAGTGTTTTATTTACTTTAAAATTCAATCCACTAAAACGCTTTGTAGTTCTTGAGTTTCAATATTCAAATAGGAATTTTTATGTGATATGTCAGTATTGAGAACATGCACTTTAAAGTTAAAACACACTTGGCGACGTCTCGTATTTCAACGTAGTTAAGAACTCACACGGAGATACATTATAAATTAATTAAGTTATGGTTTATGAACGTCTTCAAAAACTAAAAAATAGAGTGGTTAGACTGATTAGGAATTTCAAAAATGAATCTGGTCAGTCTATTTTGGCTTGTAATGCTCTTGCATGGTTGGATATAGCTCGAGGAACGCAAGACGCAAATGAAAGCAAGGATCATGTACTAAACTGTCAATCATTAGCCCCTCAAAGACTGTATCACACTTCAAAATTCGAACACAATAAATTATTACAATTTAAAGGGTTCTTCGACTAGGATTTTTATTCCCAGGCCTAGGACATAACTCAGTTATAGTGGGGCTTAATTATGGAATCAGATACCGGATGAAATAAGAAATTCGGTATTTTAGGATTCGTTTTGCAAAAATCTATTTCCTCGACCTATTGTTTGTCCAGATTAAATATATTGTTTAGTTAATATAGAATATCATATGTTGGAAATAAATACTATAGTAATATTTAAATAAGTTTATTATATAATTTTGTAACATTATATACAGCACATCTCTTTTGGAAATCAACTGTATGTTGATAAGATTATATAGTGTGTTCGGGTGTGTTTAAATAAACTTGATGATCATCATCTAGACTTCATCTTTGATATCATTAAGTGACGTGATGATATGATCAGAATTACGTTAAGAATACCGAACATAAATAATTCTGTTTGAATATGACGAATGTTTGTGTACCTTTTATATCAGCCTAGTGCACCTGCCTAAACTTTGCGCAATTCAATACTAAAAGCTTCATATCATATTACAACGTTGAAGAGAAGCCAGAGACGAGTAAATTTTTGACTGCGCTTAAAATTTACAGAGAATCGTAAAAAAACATGTTCCATATATTTCAACACAAAATTATAACTCATCAGAAAGATCAATGACAATGTTTTTTTTATTTCTTTGTGTTTAAAATTCAGACACACCTACACAATCTGTTCCAGCATGTCAAAGCAACGATCAGATAAAAGTAGCCACGGTGTTTGATAAATATCCTTGACGACCTATACAGATCTAAATCTTAAATTTCCGCCCCCAAGAAAAGAGTTCAGGGCCAAGAGGTTTTAGAGTCGTGCACTAATACGCGTAAAAAAACTAACATTCTTTTGGGAAGGGCTCAATTGCTAAGAGTAAATAGCTCCATCATTTTTAACCGAAAAAAGTACTAAAGTAGGAGAGAATTTGTAGTGTTTGGAACTCTCACATTCCGACATTTGGATGTAATATTTATATTTGATCCAGATCACCGCATATTGTAAGAATTGAAGCCGTGTTAGACACGGAGTCTGTCAGTGTGATTGTGTGTACTTCGAAACTCTGGAACCTTGAACGTTGTTTAATTGTTTTTCAAATAATTGGAGTTATTACGATGACAAAGACAATCGATGACACGCGTCCAGCGCGACATACTTCCTTCCCAATGCCCACACCTCGCCTACGTAAAGAGATTTTAAATTTCAAAGGTCAATTTTTTTTTCACGATTGATCTGTCGTGCGGAAACATTGTGTTGGCGTGTGACGTCGATACGCATGAATTGGATTGTGTCGCTTTTGCAAACATCACATTTCAAGGAAAACAGAAAGTGAATTCTCAAGTATTCTTATTTCTTTGTGAATGTTTTAAAACATGCAAGTCTTGATGAGTTAAGAGGGTGTTTTGTATTTTGTGCGTTTTAATTCAAATAATACAATGAGCGCGAATTATGTTAATTAGCCTTAGCAACCAGCGTGAAGGAAACCACGCATTTATAAACTTACGTTGTTGCGCATGGCCCACGCATCCGAATCAAATCAGATTATCCCAAGAGTATGTCAAAGTTGTGATATTAAAATAACACAGTCATTGGCTCTTACATGGACATAACAAAACTCCAAATTCTTCATGTGACTAGAATAGGATATTTCATGAAACGAAATATGAAAGTACATGAGAAAACACTGCTCTTAATTAATTATAAAATAATTTGTGTTTTGCCAAGATTAATAATCAATAAGGCATTGACAATGAAGTTAATTTATTCATACATCATCTTATTACTTACATCACTAATTGAGTAATAATGAGTAATTAACTCACTAATGACTAATTAACTCACTAATTAATCATGCCATTAATTATCTCATTAATTAACGTACTAATTATTTATCTTATTGATTATTTCTTTAATTATCTCATTATTATCTTATTCATTAGATATTTAATTATAACCCATTAATGATCTCACTAATAAATCATCTCATTAATTAACTCAATGATTAATTATCTCATTAATTATCTTAATTAAATCAATATTGATTAACCTACTAATTGACCATTCATTTTGCTTCACTTGTATTTCTCTTCGTTCAGGTGACGTTGGCTGTAAATTCCAAGTGAACATGGTGAACATTCCTTACGGTGCATCATGCCTTACTATCACATTCATTTCATTTGAACGTTACTGTGCGATATGCAGACCAATGGACCTGGTAGATTGTGTCAAAGAGAGGCTAAAATACATCATTCCATTAATATGGCTGCTTGCTATCGCAATCTACTTTCCAACTTTGTATTTCTGTGGCAAGAACCTGATGAGCGAAGGAGATCAACTCAGTTGTGATTGTACGTATCGTTGGCCAAGTCTCAAAGCAAAGAATATTTATGGAGTTGGCATCGTTGTAGTTTTGTATGTCGTACCGTTCACAGTTGCGTCGTGTTTTTATTCCGTCGTTATTCGTAGATTAAAACAAGTATGTTATTTTATCATTTAATCGTTTTACACTCATAGTTGATGCATCAACAACATGTCAACAGGATGTGTTCGCAATGCTTGTTTCAAGCTTGTTGACAACTTGCTACAAGGTTGTTGAGCTCAACAGACTTGTTACAAGTTGTTCCAACAACTTGTTATCGTCCTGCAATTCAACAATTTGTCAACAAGTTGTAAGTGACAACCTCGTGGCAACTTGATAAAATAACAGCATTGTTACAACTTGTTGACAAGCTTGCTGCCAGCCTGTTGCGAACACATCGATCTTGTTGACAAGTTGTGAGATTTTTACGTGTGTAGTTCAGTGCTTGTTATCTCAATATTCTATTTTCATTCCAGGTGATCCCTGGGGAAAACCAAGGCAATACTGCAGTTTACAGATCACGACAAGGAGTCGTTAGAATGGTCATGGTTACTCTCATCGTATTTTTTGTTGCTTGGACGCCTTATAATATCCTATATACACTGAAAAGACTGGAAGTTGACTATCGCAGTGTCTACCCGTAAGTTTTTAAGTGTAGTTTCGTTGAAATTCCATAAAAATTGAGAATACAAGGATTCAGATTAGATGATGATTGATGGGATTGATTTATTTTGTAGATATGTGTGGTATCCCTCGTTCCTGATTGCTACAATACATTGTGTCTGTAATCCAATCATTTATTGTCTCCTTGGCAATAATTTCCGCAAAGCATTCAAGTCAATAATATGTTGTCAAAATTGTCGCGTTCCTGACTTCATTCAAGAGTTTCTGAGTTCTACTACGAGAACAACAACGCGTGCAACACGACAAGTTCATACAAATGAAATGCAGATAGAAACTTGATTTTAGTTGACTGCAAAAAATAAAATGGAATTATGACATACAATCTGTGAATCTGATGTAATATATTTAGAATTTGCACATGATTTCAAAACGATTTATAATATTTTCCGCGTTTTTTGCCACGAAATCAAACTATAGTGGGATGTTTTTCTATTTGCTGATTATTTGAAGTCGGAATTGATGTTCATATGGAAGCTTCTCCTGTTTCTGTATTAGTTTACATTTGGCCTCGTATTACGGGAACCTCCCGATGGTAAAGAAGCTGTGGAAACCAAAGAAGAATTACCTTCAACAACTTCGGATGTTCATGGATTTCGGAGTTGGAAAGTTTAGCTGAATCATGGAACATTGAAACAAATGGAAGAACTCGTCAATATACGAGTGACGTCGATGCGCAACTCCTTTGGGCGCCGCTCTACAAAATCCTGTCGTCCCCAGTCAACAATAAGGATAAAAAGGTGTCAAAGGCGGTTTATGAGCGATTTTTACAGGTCTAGCTATGATAGTACATCTCTCTAGACACAAATATCAGAATATTTGTATCTTTGAACGACTGTTGGTGGGGGGGGGGGAGGGGGGACTTTTAAGTTTAGGTTAGGGAGTACGGTCCCCTTAGCGCAAAGTTGCGTCACTGACTCAACGCATTGTATACAGTGGCGGGGTAGTTACATGCAAAGCTAGTGAAAATTTAATATTTCGCCCTCATTTCATAAAACGATTGTTTAGCTAACTGAATAATTATACTTTTAAAAATTTGAATATATGTTGTTTTTTTGTAAGTACAGATCTTGCATTCTTGCCATGCAATTGCCATTAACACAGACAATATATTACTGTATATCATGCAGGCATATTTTATATAAATAATATATACACATCACCAATTTTTCTCAGCCTTTGAACTCAGTGGACAAATATATGAAATTTATTTATATTACAACGCTCTACATATTTTGGGATAAAGTTATTTTAGATCAAATTAGCATGCAACAGAGGTAAAGGCTTTTCTTGCCTCGTGCATAGACGGCAGTTCTTCCCAAGTATAATGAGTGAAACTAAATCTTTCTACAGAATTTAGAATGTTTTCTTTCTCATCTTCTCCACCCATAACAATTATGGTATTGTCAACGACAGCTGCAGTACATGCTGATCTCTTGTATATCATGGGAGGTAACCAGTGGCTCTTCTGACTCTTAATATTGTAAATTATGACAGTGTTTAACGCCATAAAGTCTCTTTCCTGCCCACCAATTACAATAACATTATCAGCCCATTTCACTGTAGCCACATTTTGTACTGGATAGGGCAAGGGTGCTAACTCTTCACATTTATTTTTCTTAATATCATACATAAGAACATTATTAATGCATCGGGTCTTACGTCCTCCTATAATTACAATCTTATCACCAAATAATTCAACAGCATGCAAGCCCATACTCCGTGGCATTTTAGTCAACATTTTAATGGTATAAGGGTGAACAAGAGACACTTCTGAGATATTCGCGGAGTAGGAATCATCAGTAATACCTCCTACGACTATCAAACTATCATTATAAACAACAGTACTGAAACCTGACAATTTTCCGGAGAGTTTGGCAGGAAAATTTTTCCAGGTTGACAACGGAGAAATTTGGTTAGCATTCTGCAGTGCTTCCATTGAATTGGTTCGAAGTGGTCGACGGTTCGATTTGGTCCAGCCACCAGAAACGATAATCTGGTTGTTGTAAACAAATGCTGATGCACTCTTGCGACATTCTTTCATCGGTTGTAGATAACTCCATGTTCTTCTTGATGAATCGAACAGTTCTACGGAATTTAACTGACTGGAATCTTTATTCCAACCTCCAGCTACAACCACTTTGAACTTCGTGTCTTCAAATTCATGCCTCGATAATTTTTCTTGTTGCTTTTCCATGCTCTCGAATTTGTTCTGAATTGCGAATTTGTCCTGAATATCGTCAAGTTTCTTGTTCATTTCTGCTAACGTAGTCTTCACTGTATCCATCTCTTGTTGTAGCTCCGCGCAATTATGGCACTTCACCCTTCGTTGTTCGCATACAGCTGACTCGTGATGAACTAAATCTCGTTGATTCACTACAAGTTCGCATCCTGCGTTGGAGCAGACAACAGGAGCAAACCCGCACTCCTTGAGATGATTCTCGAGATCTCCCAACTCTATCAAGACTACGCAACCTCGGTCGTAAAAGTCGCAACGAATCGTCAACTCACAGAGAAAATTCGTTACGGCTCGAGGGGCTTGCGTCAACGTATCGATTCTGAGCTTTTGCATACATGTCGGGCATGTTTGAGAGTTCGTCAGATGTCTGGTTATACAAGCACGGCAGAATAGATGTTGATTTTCACGGCACATAACTGGATCTCGAAGAACGTTTGTGCAGATAATGCAGTGAAAGTTCTGACTGACGGCTTGTTCAAATCTTTCCTCTTCAAAACCATATATTGCTGTTGGGCTTCATGATATGCCGCCATAAAAGACGCCATTTGTTGTTTACCAGAGATGAACGACAGTCTTTCTTAATATGGCTTTCCCATTTTCCGTTCAAGTCTTCAGATGACGAAACTGCAGCTACATTGTTTTAGAGTATTGTTGAATGTCTTTGATATTTATGAGTTACAACACAGAACAAACCAAAGTCAGTGTCCAGTAATACTAATTTCTAAATACCGTGGTACTAAACCGTGACCAAACTGAAGCGAGGTCGTGACCTTACAGTCCTGCGGTAAATATGCAGTAACTTGGTCCAATGTTGCTTCTTGAAAAGTTTCTTCATGAAAAGTTTTGGGTATTATTTGTATACAGAGTTTGTATATCCGATACAACACAGACGCGGATGTTGTAAATGACTTGTGACAGTCTTGATGAGAACATTCGGATTCTTCGGGTTCCAGCTATGGTAGTATATTTCTCCGGCTAGACACAAACAACAGAATATTTGTATCTCTGAAAAACTGTACTGTGCAATGTTTTGTTTATTTTTTGCATTTGTTTACCAATCCTTAAACAAAAGTATAGCCAAATTTAAATGACGCTAGGGTTGTGCACCTATCCCAAGGTTGGGGGGGGGGTCGGGGGAACTTTTAGGTTTAGGTTACGGTCCCCATAGCAAAAAGTTGCGTCATTGAATGGCAGGGTTAGTTACATGCAATGCTAGTGAAATTTTAATATTTCACCGTTATTTCATAAAGATTGTTTAGCTAACTGAATAATTATACTTTTGGAAATTTCAATGTGTGTTGTTTTTTTAGTATAGATCTTCCCATGCACTTGCCACTAACTCAAACAATATAAATCACGCAAGTTTTATATCAATAATATATGCACATCACCAATTTTTTTCAGAACTTAGTGGACAAATATATGAAATTTATTTAAGCAAATATATTACAACGCTCTACATATTTTAGGATAAAGTTATTTTAGATCAAATTAGCATACAACAGAGATAGCGTATCGTCGTGCCTCATGCATAGACGGCAGTTCTTCCCAAGTATAATAAGTAAAACTAAATCTTTCTACAGAATTTAGAATGTTTCTTTTCTCATCTTGTCCACCCATAACAATTATGGTATTGTGACTATTGTCAACAACAGCTGCAGTACATCCTGATCTCTTATATATCATGGGAGGTAGCCAGTGGCTCTGCTGAGTCTTGACATTGTAAATTATGACAGTGTTAAATGGCACGAAGAGGTTTTCCTGCCCACCAATTACAATAACATTATCAGCCCATTTCACTGTGGCCATATTTTGTACTGGATAGGGCAAGGGTGCTAACTCTTCACATTTATTCTTCTTAATATCATACATAAGGACATTATTAATGCTTTGGGTCGTATGTCCTCCTATAATTACAATCTTATCACCAAATAATTCAACAGCATGCATGGATATGCCCTGAAGCATTTTAGTCAACATTTTAATGGCATAAGGGTGAACAAGAGACACTTCTGAGATATTCCCGGAGTAAAAGCTTCCATCAAAACCTCCTACGACTATCAGACTATCATTATAAACAACAGTACTGAAACCTGACAATTTTCCAGAGAGTTTGGCAGGGAAATTGTTCCAGGTTGACAACGAAGAAATTTGGTTAGCATTCTGCAGTGCTTCCATTAAATTGGTTTGAAGTGATCGACCGTTCGATTTGGTCCAGCCACCAGAAACGATAATCTGCTTGTTGTAAACAAACGCTGATGCATTTTCGCGACATTCTTTCATCGGTTGTAGATAACTCCATGTTCCTTTTGATGAATCGAACAGTTCTACGGAATTTAACTCACGGGAATCTTTATTCCAACCTCCAGCTACAACAACCACTCTGGACTTCGTGTCTTCAAATTTATGCCTCGATAATTTTTCTTGTTGCTTTTCCATGCTCTCGAATTTGTCCTGAATTGCTTTAAAGTTGTCGTCAAGTTTCTCGTTCATTTCTGCCAACGTAGTCTTCACTGTATCCATCTCTTGTCGTAGCTCTGCGCAATTATGGCACTTCACCCTTCGTTGTTCGCATACAGCAGACTCGATAAGATTACGCAACCTCGGTCGTAAAAGTCGCAACGAATCTTCAACTCACAGAGAAAATTCGTTACGGCTCGAGGGGCTTGCGTCAACGTATCGATTCTGAGCTTTTGCATACATGTCGGGCATGTTTGAGAGTTCGTCAGATGTCTGGTGATACAAGCACGGCAGAATAGATGTTGATTTTCACGGCACATCACTGGGTCTCGAAGAACGTTTGTGCAGATAATGCAGTGAAAGTTCTGACTGACGGCTTGTTCAAATCTTTCCTCTTCAAAACCATATTGCTGTTGGGCTTCATGATATGCCGCCATAAAAGACGCCATTTATTGTTCAACAGAGATGAACGACAGTCTTTCCGCTCAATATGTCTTTCCCATTTTCCCTTCAACTCTTCAGATGACGAAACTACAGCTACATTGTTTTAGAGTATTGTTGAATGTCTTTGATATCTACGAGTTAAAATACACAACAAACCAAAGTGCTCAGTATATGAGTCGCAATACAGAAATTGTG
>CACRXK020011723.1:0-15963 GCA_902702795.2 Paramuricea clavata
TTATTATTATTATTATTATTATTTATTATTATTTAATCTTATTTACACACATATACAACGGTAGCCCTTCAGCAAGTTTATCTACAGTTCCTTGTAGCTGATTTTCAAGGGGCCGTTGATTAATAATTAGGGAAGAAAATAATGAAAATATACGAATATATATATATATAAATATAACACACGAATAATCCCCCCCCCCCTTCCTTCACTCAGTCCTCCCACCCACCCTTATAATAAAACATTAAAAACTTTAACAATCTACGTTTGTCTGTCTCGGAGCAGCGCTTTAAATCTTGTTAATGTTATACCATTATCTTTAAGTTCTGTTGGCAGTTCATTCCAAATCTTTACTCCTGAGTAGCCGATACTTTTTTTAAGAAAATTAGTTTTAGGCTTTTTTATCGAAAAGTCACAATCGTTATTGCGTAAATTATAATTTTCATTATTTTTCACATTAAAGATATCAGTAATTGTTGTCAGGTATTTGCCATTTTTGGCTTTATACATAAAAACTGCCTTATTCTCTCTCCAATTTTCTATCAGTGGCTGCCAGCCTAAGTCCTGTAAAATAGTCTCGGACCTAACTTCGTACGACCTACCAGTAATGACTCTTGCAGCCCTGTTTTGCATTTTCTGCAGCTTTTCAAGCGAGTAAACATTACCAATGTCCCAAACAAGGCTACAGTAATCAAAGTGAGGTTGTACTATTGCATTATAAACTGAAATTAATGTTGACTGGGGTACAAAATTTTTCATTCGTCGAATCATGCCTATGGCCTTTGATACCTTGGTAACGACATTATCTATATGTGCATTCCATTTTAGCTGATCATCAATAATGACACCTAAAGTTTTTGTTTCTTTCACTCTTTTTATATTACAATTTCCTAATTTAACTTCTGGATCACCTTCAATTTTGCTAATCCGTTGCCTAGACCCGGCTATCATATATTCAGTTTTGTCCTTATTGAGAGTTAATTTATTGGCCAATAACCAGTGATGTATATTTTCCAAATCATTATTTAATTTTGTTTGGATGTCTATAATCGAGCACCCGCTTGCTGTCAGATTAATAATATACGATCTCGCTTGATTTTGAAAAGGCATAAATCGGTACAATGTTGATAATGACTAAAACTATTGTAACGAAATAGTTGATATTGTTTCACTGAAACTAATGGTGGTATATTGTCTTCATATCACGCAGTAAACCGAAGATATGAACATACAAAAAATCGTCTTTCTGTTACAGATGACGATACTGGAACTTATCGTGAAATAGGCGGCCAGCCAACTAGGCCGTATTCTGTGACCCCAAAAGTCGCTTAGAAAACAAGTTTCGTTGCCCCCATTCGGGGAATACTTTTAGTTTACATAAATCTATAGATTTTGATACGCTGGGTACGAATTCAGTTGTTGTAACTCGCACAGACCTGCAGTTTTTTTGTATTTTACGATCAAACATCGACATTTTTTATTAAAATTTCCGCCATTTTGTTCAGGAAACTTCATGTTATATACAGTTATTGTACTAGTCCAAGTCTCTTAGCAGGGGGGTTGCACACGGTATTACCATTCTTCTGAGAAAAATATACAGAAATGAAATAAAAATATAGATATTTTTTCACAATATAAATGCAAAAGGTACTGGTACATGTTTGTAAATAATTAGGAATTAATCTATTATTCTTTATTGCATCAACTTTTGTTTTTTTTGGCTCATCATGATGTGAAATTGCAAAGACTGTCACTATATCCATAAAGACAATCACTTTTCATTGGTAAAGTTGTTTATTTTATTTATTACTGAAATTATGTACATAATTTTGGCCTTACAATTTGAAAAGGCAATTTTCCTGAATACTGTCTACCTGAAATTTTTGTCAACAATAAAGTTTTGAAGGTTTTATCCCTCAGAAGAGATTTCAAAATAAATTTTAACTTTGAAATCTTCTAATGGGGTTTTTATATGGAGGTGAGCCAGCCCATGCACCCGAGCTAGCTCTCTTTGCTGAGCTGATTTTATCCCATGTTTACATTAGACCCTTGAGGTGGGCTGTCTTGCCAAAACAAATCACTGGTCTTACCGCTATAAATAGTATACATGTAATATAAGTAAATATATTTTTATTTTCCAAGATCTCACCTAGGCAGGCCAGCTCGGTTCCATTTAAACACAAGATAAATGTTAGTATAAATTACATAGCAATGTTAGATCTCGGCAAAGCAAGCTAGCTCGGGTATCTGGGTTGGCTGCCCTCCATATATAAACACCCCCTAAGAAAATAAAGAAATGTTATTTATATCAATAGATTGATGTGAATTATGTATGAATTATTTAATGCCCAGCTGTTATCCAAGATCTAAGGCTTGGAAAAGAGTCTTGGCCAGGCAGGCCAGCCCAAGAGGAAAGAAGGTTTATATAACTAAGGCATATTGGTAGGTAGTGATTGTCTATTGTCTGCCTGGTCAAATATAAAATATCCCTGAATCTCCAGTAGTTCAGTTGGTAATTAATGGCAGCTCAAATAGGATTAGAGCTTAAGGTGATGATGGATCATGACAATATGTTGCATTTAATATTTTTTTACACATTTAAACGTCAAATGGCTCAATCAATTAATGTTTCTAGGTGGCATGACTTTGAGATTTGCTTGTGTGAATATAGTTTTTTGCTCAGCTGCTTTAATTGTTCCAGCACGCCCATGCTTGCCTCAACAGTCTCACATAAATTGAAAAACCAAGCTAGGCCGGTTGTTATATTGTAGCTGTAATAATTGGGGCTATGTCCTGTGCAGCCACCATTTGCTAATGTAAATACTTAAATAACAATAAAGTAATTAAAGAAATATAGCTAATCTAGGTTGGGTTAACTCCATATAAACAGACAAAAAGTAGCCTGTCTGTCAGAGAGTGAAAGCCATCTTCTAAAAGTTTTTATTTATAAAGCTTAATGTCCCATAATATGGGAAAAATGTTATTATAATACAAGAAAATGGAACTAATTATGTGCAGATTTATTAAATAGATGAGTTAATTTTATTGAGGTCAGCTGCTACTAATAATTTGATGGGCAATGGTCTACAAATAGGTCTAACATTTATTGAACAATATATTGTGCTCCTTATTCATTGTTGACAAAAATTTCAAAGAAAAATTGCCTATTCTGGCTATTCATATTGCAAGGCCAAAATTATGCACATAATTTCAGTAATAAATAAAATAAACAACTTTACCAATGACAAGTGAGACTAGCTGTGAGAGTCTTTGTGGATATAGTGACAGTCTTTGCAATTTCAAATCATGATTAGCCAAAAAAAACAAAAGTTGATGCAATAAAGAATAATAGATTAATTCCTAATTATTTACAAACATGTACCAGTACCTTTTGCATTTATATTGTGAAAAAATACCGCGTGCAACCCCCCTGCTAAGAGACTTGGACTAGTACAATAACTGTAAATAACATGAAGTTTCCTGAACAAAATGGCGGAAATTTTAATAAAAAATGTTGATGTTTGATCGTAAAATACAAAAAAACTGCAGGTTTGTGCGAGTTACAACAACTGAATTCGTACTCAGCGTATCAAAATCTATAGATTCATGTAAACTAAAAGTATTCCCCGAATGGGGGCAGCGGAACTGAACGATAAGCGGCCACAGAATACGGCCTAAACCTCAATAAAAGTGTCTCTAAAATGCCATTGATGGCATTTTTTGTTACAAGCTGGCAACTGGCGTTTTCGTATAGCTTAGACACTGGAGAACAACGTTTGATAGGTTGCCACCTCTGATATTGAATTTAAAGTGAAAAATTTTGAGAATTTGAAAATTTTGCCTATTAAAATTGCTATACTCACTAAACTGTGAAATTTGAAACCAACTTTCAGAAAAAATCACCTATATAATCAGAAAGTTCGGAAAAAAGTAGATATAGAACATTTAAGTGAGAAGTGTGATTTTATAACCCTGTTTTGAGTTACAGGCGCTTAAAGTTGCTACAAAACAGCTTTTGTGACGTCATTCACCGGCAATCACCGCATTTTACCTATTTTTAAGTGTTCATAACTCGAATTTGGATAAATAAATCGTATTACTCGTTAGAATGTCTTATATGTACTTTTTTATGCTCTTTCTAACGATATAAACGATGCTAATTTAAGTGAACTTCAAATTTCACATTTTTTTGGGAGTATAATAATTTAATAGGCAAACTTTTCAAATGCTTAAAATTTTCTCTTCGTTCGTTAAAATCAGAGGTGGCAACAAAGCAAACGTGACTCACCAGTGTCTTAGGTATAAGAAAACGCTTGTTGTTTACTTGTAACAAAAAATGCCATCGACAGTCGTATTTTGATCGGCTGGCTGGCCGTCTAAAAGAATATATTAATTAAATTAATACGAATTCAGGTACTTGATATAACAACTCCACCTAAAGAAAAACATCTATTTCCAATCTAGTTTTTTCCAAAGACAACAATTTCGATTCTGCTAAATCATAGCCATACCACAGTTGCCAACTCTGGGAAAAAAACATCCGTGAGATTTTGCTTTGGGGCACACGAAGCGCCACCATGTTTGGCGCCGTGCGGGAAAATTTTGAAAATGCGGAGTCTCTAGTTAATTGTTGGAAATGGCATTTCAGAGTCTTCTATACCTTATACACACAATTCTTGGTAGCTTTTACTTAGATATACAAAACATATTGTTGAATACCCACGAGGACGTGGTTGCATGTAGCGATATTTTGATTATCTATTTTTGGCTTGATAGCATGAATTTTTTCAGAAGAAAAAAGGTTTATGTAATCTGAGGCAAATAAAGTCACTCTTAATAGTTAAAATGTATACGTACAACAAAGGCAACATATTAAATTTAAAGGACCAATTGGGTTATTTTCGAAATCTGTGAGAATCCGTGAGATATTAACAAGCTGTGAGCTGACCGTGAGAATTTTGTAAATTCCGTGATGGTCAGGGTGGATCCTGAGAGTTGCCAACTATATATGCTATATTAACACCACAGGATTTGCCTGACTCGTCTAGAGAGCGTCAAGGCCATACTTGGAGAAAACCACATACTTGATTGTCTGCAAGGCGAGGACCTAAAGAAAAGCATCCATAAATTACATATAGCTACATGCACCTATGTGTTATAGTAATATGTTTTATTACGAACCACTCAATTGCAATTGGTGGGACGTCAGCTTTCTGAACGTACAGGTTCAAATCTGGAATACATGTCAAATTATATGTTGAGGTTTTGCCATGAAAATTTCAATGAATGACTTGCCGGTTGGCAGACCCTCATATTTTCGCGCGGTTAGCGCAATGAATTTTGTAATCGCCAGGGGGTTAACACGATATATTCACATAGCAGTTCGATTAAAAAACATTCACATTTGTAGAATAAAATTTGCATTTTTAAATATTTATTATAATCAGAAATGGATTTATATTCATTTTCCTGAAGCTGAATATATACTGAGGTTCAAATCTGGCTTGTGTTGACAATATATTGTTCATTTAGTTCATGTTGGAATGTACAGTTTCAAATGCACGGTGAGTCCACTTTATGTTAAGAATACTGCATGTGTCTGGTTTAACTATGTGATAATGAATATAAATAATTAATAATAATAATAATAATAATAATAGTAACTTTATTCATAACAAAATACCAACACCGGCACATATCAATACATAACATTGTATAAAAATATTAAATAACAAAATCGTTTCATTCTTCACTAACAATTTTCCACATCACCTAAGAGTTTTCTCTTGACACCATAGTTTTCTCTTGAGGGCTCACATGAGTTAGGTCATCGAACAGCGACATATTGATGGAGACGGCAAACACGCGTGCGTGTTGTTTTAAGTTGTAAGTATATACTGGGAATATCAACGTGTCGGTTAATTGTATTACCGTCTATACTGTACCATGCCTCTTTGAATTCAGGTGCGTGTTTTGTTTGCTCTCGTCCCAAAAGTTGGGCTTCTGTCCAGGTGAAGGTATAACAGTTGTTGGCTTGTGGTATGTGTGTGCTGCATGTAGTTATTTGTACCCTTACAAAAATTCCACATGATTTCACATGTGTGAAATTTCACATGTGAATTTGGAACATGTGATTTTTCACATGTGAAATTTCACATGTGAAATTATGTTTCACATGTTCCAAATTCACATGTGTTCACATGTGAAAAATCACATGTTCACATGTTCCAAATTCACATGTTCCAAATTCACATGTGAAATTTCACATGTGAAACTTCACATGTGAAACACATAATTTCACATGTGTTCACATGTGAAAAGTCACATGTTCCAAATTCACATGTTCCAAATTCACATGTGAAATTTCACATGTGAAGTTTCACATGTGAAACACATAATTTCACATGTGTTCACATGTGAAAAGTCACATGTTCCAAATTCACATGTTCCAAATTCACATGTGAAATTTCACATGAAACTTCACATGTGAAACACATAATTTCACATGTGTTGACATGTGAAACTTCACATGTGAGATATCACATCTTCCAAATACACATGTGAAATATCACATGTTCCAGTTTCACATGTGAAATTATGCAAAGCTTCAATCATGCACAGTTAAACCTGTCAAACAGTGAGATACTGTAATGGTATATATACTGTAGGAAGTTTAAATAATTTATTTATACAGTTAATTGCTACAAATGTTTAGCTACCATACAAAATAATTTATAATAAGGAAAAAACTTAGCAGTTCAAATGTCTTTTGCAATTTTTCTTCTTTTCGTATCAGCATTTCTTTTGTCTTTGCACTTTTGGGCCATGGCAGCTTTCACTGATGAGGCTGTTGCTCCCGCAAAACATTTAGTCACATGAGCTACAAGAAAGGAAATACAAGACTATCATTAGCTGTACATAATGTATTTCATGTACCGGTACTGGAACTACACAGTCAGTTAACATTACAGTATATAGCACAAGTTCACAGTTCACATGCAGCAATATGAGCAATTTCCTCCTATCCAACCTATAAACTTTGCACCTTATTACGAATGGGAAGACCTAAATAAATGTAGTTAGTAGCACAAGCTAACCTTTGGTTGACGTTGTTTCTAGTATTATCATAATTGATAACCCTTGGTTCATATGGCTTTTACCCTGACTCGTCCCCAGTAATGTATTCTCTGTGTGGGCGATACATGGCAAATTGGAAACTGCTGCAAGGCTATCTTCTCAACAAGTAAAACTGTAAAATTTCCTGCCATTAGACAGAGTAATATAAAGTAGAGCATATTGCCAGTGAATGGGTTAACAAAAGAAATATGCACTAGATAGGATTTGTTAACAGACATCTCAACAGCACCCCAATATTTTGAGGTATCTGCTACTGGTTGTTGGCATTTGTGATTTAATATGCTATTGGCTCGTTCCAGAAACATTCATTAGATTCATAAGATTATATGATTTAACCTTAGTTATATTGGAGATGAGTGCTACTTGTTTCAGTGACCCACTGAGTGATATCACTGACAAGTAAAATCATCTGACAATGGGTCATTCCAGCGAACATCAATACCTACAGTACATGTAACCTCCCCCATGAAGGAAATTGGAAGTTAACCCCCTATCCCCTTCGAAATTCAAATGTCCTTATACACTTCAGAAACAATTTTTTCTCCCCTCGCCTCCCCTCCGGACGGTTGAAATTTCCTCTGTGCCCAGGGGAGAGTGGATCTTTTCTGGAACAACCCATCAGACACAGTAAAAGAATAAAGTTGTGGCACAATGCAGCTTATGCCATGTCCGGCCTAGTATAATATCCAGTTAACTCCCCATCTTAATGACCTGCCAAACTTCTTGAGAAGTACAGGGTATTCCTGTTTTGTTGGGTTAATATGGCCATGTGTCTAGTGAACCCATTAAGTTGTATTGTACCCTTGTGTGTCCTACTTCCTTATTTTACTGTCTTTTAAATGCCAGATTATTGTACTCTGTCTAATGCCAGACCATTTTACTCTCAAGGCTAAGTAGATCATCAAGTATGCTGGTGCATACTCTTGTAATTAATAGTTATTTATAAGTTAATTCAATCTAGCTTCGGATGCACATGTAAAAAGAATACTAGTTTTATGCCGTTGTAAGCTTAGACTGTTTTTATAAAGTCTGCAGTAATTATCCAATCATTTGATCCATTTAAAAATTAAATTGCTTTTGTAAATAATTATTACAAAGTGGCTATATCTTCAAGCCTGTAAACAAACTTCACCAAGGTATATTTATGGCACTCTCATTCTTAGTCTCCACACAGGTTGTATTTATTGTTAAAGACAAATTAAACAAAACTAACCCTAACCTCTACCCCCCAAAATAAAACTAATCAGAAAAAAAGTTAAACATTTTTAGTTACAGTAAGTTGAAAAAAACCTGTCCCAACTCGGGTTTGAACCACAGACTACAGCACAGCAGCCATCTGCCTAAGCTTCTGATCTATTTTTGAGCTCGCTGAAATCCTTCATTAATAATAAATTTTATAGTTCTGGTTTAGTACGTAAGAGTGCTGTAAGCCTGTAAATATAGCCTGGCAAAATCTGTTTAAGGACCTGTAGATATACTGTAGCCAGTAATGATTTTTCTGTGTTGGTTTAATGTACTCAGGAATATGATGCTTGTGATGTTACGCTGAGTATATATCCACACTGGGCAAGCGTAATTAAAAAATATGCCTGACCATGGTGGGAATCGAACCTATGACCTTTGGAATACTAGCCCAATGCTCTGCCAACTGACCTACGCGGACAGATTGATTCAAATACAGTATGTGATATTTCGGAACAGAATCTAGTTCCTCCAATATCAATGTAATCTAATAATCAGTAATGATTTTTCTAGTTCCTTCGATTACATTGATATCGAAGGAACTAGATTCTGTTCCGAAATATCACATATTCGAACCGATCTGACCGCTTAGCTCAGTTGGCAGAGTATTGCCAGGCTAGTATTCCAAAGGTTGTAGGTTCGATTCCCACCGTGGTCAGGCATATTTTTCAAGCTTGCCCGGTGTGGATATGCACTCAGAGTAACATCATAAGCATCATAATGTAGCCACTTTGTAATTATTATGATCCCGTCGGCATGACCCAGCTTGCAATATGAACTGTATCAACTGTTTAGTGAATTATTCTACTTCTATCTGGCCTAGACAGGATCCCACCTGCCAGGACAAGAAACTCTCATGAATATAAGCACTCTATCATCCCTGCCAGGTGAGGTGTATTGTGTCTATATTAAACACACCATCCTGGATTATAACCTACTGTCCATTCGTGCCATTATCATATAAAAAGGCACATATATACAGGGTATACTCTAGAAGGGTTTAGCTTGGAAGATCCTTCAAGCTCAAGCTAGCAAAAGTATATACTTTTTTACCATATTGTGGGAAACACTAACCATTTAGTCGTAATGTGCCTTGATGCATTCAATAGTCTTGTTTACACTACCAGCCTTGGCCAACATTTTGACAGTGTAAACAGACTTTGGCCTAGCCTTGTCCTGACCTAGGCCAGGAAATCTGGGCTCACTACAACCGACTTGGCCTAAGCCTAGGCTTGTGGAAATGGCCTAGCCTTGACCTGACCTAGGCCAGGAAATCTGGACTCACTACACAGACCTGGCCTAAGCTTGTGTAAATGTAAACACTTTAGGCCCTGGCCGGGGCCTTATTTTTATGGCAATGTGTGTCCACAGTCAGAGGCGCCGGAGAATCGATAATAGCAGTAGTAGTAGTAGAACTTTATTTATCCATGCTGACCCCGTCAACCGTAGCTGATTTCCACGGGGGGCGTGTAATTAATTGGGCAGAACACGAATATATGAATATCTCCCCCCCCCAATTATCGATTCCCCGGTGCCTCTGTCCACAGTGAGAGATTAGCAGACAACCAGCAGACAACATGACAACACATAAAAATACACAAAATTAATAACAAAATTCTTGGCCAAAGCGGGCCTGTCTGAAAAAAATAGTGTAATGGTGTAAACATCCCACATTTAATGTACCTTGGCTTGGCCAAGGCTAGGTCAAGGTTTAATTGTAGTGAAAACACCACTAATTTTACTCTGTCTAACCCGGCCAGTAACCCTAGGCAGAATTAATGCCTAGGTGATTTTACTTGTCAAGGGGAGAGAGCTGGCACTCAATGACTTGAAAGACCTTGGTAATCCAGGCATTCCAGGGGAGAGGTGATTAAAAGAACATAATTTAATTAATACTCTCAAATAATTCTCATGTTTTGGTATGAATAGGCTTGCAAGCCATTTTGTAGCAAACACATATTTACATTCATGTTCACATTTCACATATTGTTTCAAATAATACACTATATAATGTGCTTATTCAAAATTTGAATTGTTGGTTTTAACTAATATTTGGCAGCATTGAAATGAAACAATTTCAATATATAAAATCTCGCGCGCGCAAATTCAAATTTTAGCAGCCACATGTTCAGTCAGGCTAGTACAGCCACAAGATAAAATGAAATAAAAGGGTCGATGGACGTTATAATTATATGATATAAAGAGTAATAATACATACCTGAGATCAATAAGCCTTTAGCAAGACTTACAGTCACTTATCCAATACCATTTATACCTTTTCTTGGGCGGAATATAGCTTTTCTTGAGCGAAATCAGTTCCAAACGAAAAAATCAAAAATTTGCAAATCACACTCGACACTTGATACGCGATATCCCACAACTCATTGCGCGCGTGGCACTTGTCTTCTAAAATAGATACACCAAACAGCGCTCCCTAGTTTTACTATCCATGGGATTTTAATTGAAGGATTTAAAGTAATATTAAACTTCATTTCAATTTTTTTTCTGATTATAAGAATATTATTCTAGGTTGTAAAAATGTTATTCTTATAATAAGAAAAAAAATTTTCGAATATTCAAATTCATGCCTTGTTCTCAAAACGAGATTTTTTTCTTGAAATACTGAAATAGTTACTTAAGATAAAAAAAATAATCTAAAAAATAAGACTATTATTCTAGACTAGAATTTGATGTTTTGCAGTGCACGATTTTATGTGAAATTTCACTTTTTACCGTCCATGTGAAATCCTTTAAATCACATATGAAATTTCGCTTGTAACTTTATGTGAATTCCTTTCACATATGAAATTTCACTTTTTACTTCATGTGAAATCTTTCACATGTGAATTTCACTTTTTTACTTTATATAAAATCATTTGTCATGTGAAATTTCACTTGTAATTTCATGTGAAATCTATTCACATGTGAAATTTCACTTGTAATCAGTGGCGGGGAGGGGGGGGAGGGGGATACCCTAATTATATTTTGCCCACCTCCACATTTTGCCCCCACCCAAAAAAAAAATGTATGGTTTATAAGTTTTCATTGCTCATTAGTCATTAGTGAATGCGCGTATAATACTGTTTTTACTGAGTTTCAATATTATTTTGTAAGTCTCTGAATGGTAAAACTTGCCAATACTCCAATAATACGTTTCAAAAAAGGCAAAAAAGCTTTAGTTTTGCTGAGTTAAATTCTCAAACATGTAAGGCACTACTAAGATGAACGTATCACGAAATTTGAATAAACCACATCGCATATATGGGGGCGAATATCCTAAAGGGGGTCGATATTCCTATGGTTGGGGAGGGGGGCGAATCTCCTTGAGGGGGGGGAGTCCTATGACAACGGCATGGGCAAATAGCACTACCTATTTAACAATTCTATCTTGTCCCCCCCAAAAAATATGAGTTTGCCCCTCAAATCCCCCCAACCCCAATTCCTGAGGCCTGGCGCCGCCACTGCTTCTAATTTCATGTGAAATCCTTTCACATGTGAAATTTCATTGTAATTTTCAATTTCATGTGAATCCTTTCACATGTGAAATTTCATTGTAATTTTTAATTTCATGTGAAACCTTTCGCATGTGAAATTTCATTGTAATTTGTAATTCCTTGTGAAACCTTTCACATGTGAAATTTCAGTCGTAATTTCATGTGAAATCCATTCACGTACATGCGAAATTTCACTTTGTAATTTATAATGTTATGTGAAATCCTTATCTTTTCACATGTGAAATTTCACTTGTAATTTCATGTGAAATATTTTCACATATGTGAAATTTCACTTGTACATGTAATTTGTAATTTCATGAGAAATCCTTTCACATGTAAAATTTCAGTCGAAATTTCATGTGAAATCCTTTCACGTACATGTGAAATTTCACTTTGTAATTTATGTGAAATTGTCATCTTTTCACATGTGAAATTTCAGTCGTGATTTTATATGAAATCCTGTCACGTACATGTGAAATTTCACTTTGTAATTTGTAATTCATGTGAAATCCTTATCTTTTCACATGTGAAATTTCACTTGTAATTTCATGTGAAATCCTTTCACGTACATGTGAAATTTCACTTTGTAATTTGTAATTCATGTGAAATCCTTATCTTTTCACATGTGAAATTTCAGTCGTAATTTCATGTGAAATCCTGTCACATACATGTGAAATTTCACTTTGTAATTTGTAATTCATGTGAAATCCTTATCTTTTCACATGTGAAATTTCACTTGTAATTTCATGTGAAATCCTTTCACGTACATGTGAAATTTCACTTTGTCAGTTTGTAACGTTTATGTGAAATTCTTTCACATGTGAAATTTCACTTGTGATTTCATGTGAAATCTTTTCACATGTGAAATGTCACATGTGATTTCATGTGAAATTCTTTCACATGTGAAATGTCACATGTAATTTCATGTGAAATACTTTCACATGTGAAATGTCACATGTGATTTCATGTGAAATCATTTCACATGTGAAATGTCACATGTGATTTCATGTGAAATCTTTTCACATGTTAAATGTCACATGTGATTTCATGTGAAATCTTTTCACATGTGAAATGTCACATGTGATTTCATGTGAAATCTTTTCACATGTGAAATGTCACATGTGATTTCATGTGAAATCCTTTCATTTGTGAAATTTCACATGTGATTTCATGTTCACATGTGATCACATAATTTCACATGTTATCACATGATTTCACATGAAATCACACGTGTGAATTCATGTGGATTTTTTGTAAGGGTATATATATATATATATATATATATATATATATATATATATATATATATATATATATATATATATATATATATATATATATATATATATATTAAAAGATTAAAAGTTTCTTGTCACTAGCTATGTAAAAAACGTAATCACGTTTATAAAAAAGTTTTTACAAGACGTTTCGATCAGAAACCTCCGATCTTCATATATATATATATATATATATATATATATATATATATATATATATATATATATATATATATATATATATATATATATATATATATATATAAACAGTTTTGTTTTTCGTTATAGATAAAAGAGTGCTCAATACTACAAATTATTTAGCAGAGCGAATTAATTTGTTATCTTAAAATGTTTCAATTTCTCGCTACTTTAAGTTTCATGCCACTATTTGTGGCAATCTTCAGGCGATTAAATTCAGTTCGTTATAATGGCGTGATCTATAGTTTGCTGACGTGCACCGTCATTCGTACGCGCGTTCAAAATTTCCCGCCCAAAATTTCTCGCGATGCCGGCATTTTGCGAATATCTCGGGTCTTTTGTTCAGTGTTAAATGTTTGTTTGCATCCATTATGCAGAGTTTTTCTTCTATGCAGAGATTGCAACGCTTTGCGCCAGATGAGTACGCACCTGCCCGCTTCAGAATTGACCATTTTAGGGTGTAATCTTTATTATTACTCTTTAGCCCCCAGATGTACTTTGACAGCTCTGTATCGTTTTTATATCTGTGAAGTTTGAAGGATTTCTTGTGATTTCCATATCGTTCTTTGAAAGTAGTCGCCGTCATTCCTATATACTCTTTTATGACACCGTCGTCGGGTGATGTAACTTGGGCCTTGTAGATAATGTTTTTCGATTTACAGTTAATAGGGCATTCACTTCCTTCCCACCTACAAGTCCTTTGCACAAAATATTCAACCGTAACACAGTCAAAGTTAGCTATAGCTGCATGCCTAATGTAAAGAGCGTTATATCTCGCCACAACAATTGCATCCTGTCAAAACCCACAACTACCCCACCAACATCAGATAACTGCAACTGTAATAACCCAAGTGAATGCCCTATTAAGAAGAACTGTAAATCGAAAAACATTATCTACAAGGAACGCGTTCCAAAGAATTTTGAACAATTCCAAACTTCGAATTTTGACTCAAATTTGCAATATTTTGCGGAAATTTCTCATTTTTCTGCCAAAATACGGCATAATTGCCAAGTCAACGTAATTTTGCCCCAAATTTCAAAGAAAAAGGCGATTTCCTGCGAACTTGTGTCGAAATTGTATTGATATATAATCTTGATTTTCGCTGACAGCAATTCTTCTGGCTTACATTTTTGTTATTTTTCTATAATTTGTGCTGAGTGTGTTCAGTCTACTTCCAAAATCAATCAAAATCGAAGGAATTGGTAGAAAAAAGCTTATTTTTAATGTTTTTAGCTAATTTTCGCCGAATATTCTGATAAGTGTTCATTTTACCGCACAATACCAAACTTTTAAACAAAAAAATGAACTGTCTGCTAAAATGCATGTGCAATAGAATAACTGGTGTAATATATAGGGGTGTCTGAATTTCAGACTCCTCTATCGCTGGAAATTGAATAAACGATCATGCAAGATATAGTTATATGAGTGTCTGAAATTCAGACACCCACATAGTTCGCAATAGAGTCTTATATTCTATTGCGAGTTATATAAGTGTCTGAAATTCAGACACACTTATATTCTATTGCGAGCTATACGGGTGTCCGAATTTCGGACACTCTTATATTATATTGCGCGCGAGTTATATGGGTGTCTGAATTTCAGACAGCCATATAACTCGCAATAGAATATAAGAGTGTCTGAAATTCAGGCACCCATATAACTCGCAATAGAATATAAGAGTGTCTGAATTTCCGAGACACCCATATAACTCGCAATAGAATTAGATAAGAGTGTCTGAAATTCAGACACCCATATAACTCGCAATATATAGAATATAAGGGTGACTGAAATTCAGACACCCATATGTTTTGCTGTAGCCTCCTCCGCAGACATCTCGTGGTTCACATACTTTACAATTTTTTTTGCCTGCAAGTAAATTTTGCCCGCCAATCTAAAGGCGATGCCTGCGGAGGAGGCTTCACGAGCTGCTATATTTACTTATCTGGCCTAGAAAAAAAAGTTAGAAGTGCAAAATATGACTGAGAGTACAATGAGTCAAGAAACTAATGAAACGACAATAATGTTTTGCGGTTAATTGGTCAAAGCACATATTAGATCAGTACAATTGTGATGAGTTGGTCTTCATGCCAAATGGCCCAAATCCTTGGAGCATGGGTGCGCATAATCAACCGATTTCTCATCAGCAAATTCAAACCGAGTAACGTTATGAATACTTGCAATGCGAACTACTATATGGCGATTGACGAGTCTTTGCATGGCAAACACCTGAAATTATAGCGAAATACAAGCCTAGTCTTTATGAATACCACATAAACTGTCTGCCTGATAGCGTATTTTATTTTCAGATCGTTGGCAATAGTTTTCAAAGATTTACTTGTCTGCAGCCCAGTCTGGAAAGTCAACTTTTTGCACGTCGGACATCGATTCAGGAACATGTATCTGTACGCCAATTTTGGAAATGTAGATGCGCAAAAGTTCCAAATACACGTTTTTAGTATAAACCTATTTGGTCCATATTTGTTGAATTTGAACAATTACTAGTCTATGTAAACAAATGTACGCCATTATATACGCCAAAGTTTGTGTTTGTACACCGGACATGTCCGGCGTACACACCTTACATTCCAGTCTGGTTGACTGCAGCTTTGGATTATGG
>CACRXK020011724.1:0-15963 GCA_902702795.2 Paramuricea clavata
CCCCTCCCCTGTGCTGTGTACAGCCCAGGGTCACTGTTCATTGCGAATCCCACTTCCACACTTGATTAGTTTCAGCATTTGAATTTCGCATGTGATTGCCCATTTGTAAAAATATGCCAAACTGGCTTGGGAAATAAACATTGCTGTAAGCTAATTATAGCCTGTATTAAAATATTCTATTAAACTCAACCAAGAATGTATTACATGTCTGATTAATGTTGATATGTTTATCTCCTGAGAAATTTAATACCTTTTCACCTGCGGGAGTATTAATATTCATGCTTGGTTGAGTTTACTATAATAGCTTGGGGCTTTTTAATTGGGGCTTTTTAATTGGGGCTTCGGTGCCAAGTGGTTAGCGCACTTTGTCACCTCTGAGGCCGCAGGTTCAAGTCAGTGAGAACTTTCTCAATGCGACTCAAACCCAGTCCTCATGTGAAAAGAATAAACCGCAACGCTCTGCCGAATGTCACAGGTTTTCCCCGGGTACTCCAGTTTCCTCCCACATGGAAAGTTGACAGGGTGGGTTGGGTAAAAAGGGCTCACAGTAATTGGCATATGCTGTTGTGGTGACCCGGCCCTAGTTGGCATGCTAAATAGATAGATAGCTATAATTAGCTCACAGTACCGGTAGTGTTTATTTCCCAAACAGGTTTGACATATTTTTACAAATGGCCAATCACATGCGAGATTCAAATTCTGAACCTATTCAAGTGTGGAAGTGGGATTTGCAATTGATATGATCAGAGGCTTTCCATTCTCACCTCTTGTTTCTTTTACCTTGCAAAGAACCAGGGTACACTTAAAAGTAACACACAGGCAGAACAAGTGCTGCAATTCAACTAAGGGCCTGTTTATATGCAGGAAGCCGGGCTGGCCTGCTTAGCAAGACAGGCAGGTGGGATGAATTTCTCTTGTGTTTATATGAGAAAATTTCATCCCGCTTGCTGGTTTTGACAGTTGTTAAAAATAGCTTGCGGCGGTATCTTTTATCCCAGCAACTGGGCTAGCCCGCTTGTGAGTGTTTATATGGAGAAATTTCCACCCCGGTAAGCGAGATCTCACCTCTTTTCAAGTGAGATCTCACCTCTTTTCAAGTGAGATCTCGGCAACCTGGCCAGCCCACTTGTCCATATAAACGCACAATAATTTTTACTATAAAAATAACTACATATAGCGAGATCTCGCTTACCGGGCTGTCTCACTTAGCTGGCCAGCCCGGCTTCCATATAAACAGGACCTAAGTACCAGTCAATATAAGTCCCTGCTTGCTTGAATCTAGGAAGTGTGGGGTTCATGGGCAAAGCAGGGCCACTGAGACAAAGCCAGACATTTATACAATCCAGCAATTTTGATTATGCAGTGCTGGGAAATAAAAACTGCCTACTTCTGGGTTGGGGGAAGTGGTAATTTACATTGTCTGGTATTGTACACTGAATAGTTATGGGGTGCCATGGCTGCCAGTTCTGTTGTCTTTAAAACGACTGCTAATTCTAAACTGCAGTGATTCAAAACATTGTCCAAACATGTTCTGGAGATTATGAGTAATATTTTAACTTTGGCACACACTCATATTTTGAAACAATCACCAAGGACGCTGACTATAAATGTATCAAGATCTGTAAATATAAAATATAAATCTTACCTGCGATTTGCCTGCCTGCGAAAAGGTTAATCCACTTGGAACGTTTTCCGTGGTTGTGGACCTACGTTCCACATCGAATGCATCCTGCCCAACATCAGCGATTGGCAGATTGCCCAGTTTGTGAAGCAACAACGTTGGCAAATGTTGAAGCTCTTGGAAGGTCTTCGAAAGACAGCAAATATTAACGCTGATTGCCCCGGCGACTTGCTTTGAAGAGGACGAAAGCGACCAAGAAAGTGAGGCAGCCGATGACGATTGACGACGAACCAGAAGACGAACAGAACGAAACCCTCGTGAACAGTTCATTAGCAAAATTATAAAGCCCTTCGCGAAGGTCAGTCAGACAATCGCCATTTTGCCAACCGGATATGTACTTTTAATGTACAGTAATGAGTCATGCGATATTGTACCTGTCAGTCCTGGATCGTTGTGACGCATTTCCGATGCGAAATGAGATCGATGAGCTCAGATAGGTAATATTTAAAAACATGTCAGCTGTGGTGTGAGGAAAATAAGTTTAAACTGCCAAATCTACCAATTTTTTATGTGTGTGTAAAGATAGTGCAAGTGAGAGTCTGCTATTTTACGCGCGTCGAAACACTGTTATTCAAACATAAATATTTCGCGTTCTAGATCGAATTTAAAAAATCCCCCCGAGGAAATTAAAGAAGAAAGCATGCTTTATCAGAATTGGTCAGTTTTGGCGTAAAAAGTTTAATATCGAATGTCACCGAGGGCGTAGAACAAGGTGTTATTTTCTCACTCCTTTTGTTTACATTTTCGAATTTCAGGCATGCTGATTGGTCAAGAACGCAAAATGTAAACAAACGCGCTGATTGGCTAACATTATTTGCCCTTGTTCGATGCAATGGTTTATGGCCCCCTTGATGCTTGACACTTATGCATTTTAATTTTACAGAATATTTTCGGTTATTGTCTTCTCAGTATTCTCCAATGTCAAAGTCATGTTTTGTAGGTTCTATATCACAATAGTGGCACCACAACTTGTCAGGTTCAACTGCCTATTCAAATTTGATTTATTTGTTTTACTTTTTTGGTGTTAGCGCAGCGACTGTTGACCACTAAAACGTCCTGACTGACCTCGCCTATTCTAAACATTCCTCGCAGGTAATGTCCGCGTATGCCTGCAGCCTTTTGGCAACTCTGTCAAGGGTGTGTTGAAGCACATTTACCTTGCGATAGTTCGAATGTAGTCCAACTCTAATGCTAACCATGCATAATATAGTACAATGAACTTGTATAGCGACACAGGGCCAGGGATATGGTCCCAGGAAAAGTTTTTTTAGATCTAAAGTCAGTAGAGTGTCATTTTCAGTATTTTTGTGAGTTATTTCAAAACGTTTTTGCGATTTTAAATCATCTTTTAACACAAACAACTCTTTTTAATCACAAACCAATCCAAGACGTCTAAAACATAGCCAGATATAAACTTACATTAAACCAAATGACAATATAATACACATGTTTTGTACTGATCTAAACTTTCCCAAATGGGCCAGACTATTTCGCCAGGGGGAGTCATCCCCCCCCCCCTCTAGTTTGTCAATGCAACATCCTTATCTGAAATAGCGTTGCAAGCTGCAGCAAGAATCGCTTCTTGTAACATAAACTTAAGTAGTCTATTGACGATCCAACATTTCGACACGCCAGTTAGGGATAACGGGACAGCGTGGTTCCTTATATACACTATGTGATTTATAATAAACGCCTGGGTCTTCATTTAAACTCTCGTACTTGAACGAAGGAATCGTTTACAAGACAAGAGGCGCCATTAGATGTAAGAGGGACATCAGCAACGCAGCTTTACGTTTCATAAACAACAATCCCAGCTGTTTGAACTATAGCACCATCATCCATGTTCCACAATAAGTGTTTAATTAAAATAAACATACGTGTAGAGTTGGTTATGGGGCACTTATTAAAGACTATAGACAATTACGAGACCACTTGTAGCAATCAAGGGATGATTACCAGCTCCCATTTCTTATAGACCAAAGTACAACCTGGTTCCCAGGATTTCCCTATTATGGAGGAAATCTCTGGTTGGAGCTGGTCACGTGGGCTTTAAAAAAATGATTTCATGCCTATGGGGGAAGGGAAAAATCTCAATTCTGCACATTACACTTCGATTGCGAAGGAGTGAAGTGTTCTGTCTCACTGTCTATTTTGTACAATCAACATTGAGAATCATTTATACTTCAAACCGCTTGCTAAATTTGATTTCTGTTTGCTTTTAAGGTATGATAACACGCTAAACAGAATTATATAGCAACAGACAAGTCAGAAAATCAAGCAATAAAATCGTATGATCGCATGTTTGAAACAGTAATTAATTATTATGTTTACTTGGGGTTTGGTCGCGGTTTCATTTCAGGTGTTTCTATTTGAGGTCGTAGCGCCTTGCAGGTCGTTTAGCACGCGTTACATACTTAAACAATGGCCAAATAGACAATATAAAACAGTTTATAGTCATTACACTGAACGTAAAACTGTCTATCGGCTTTTAAAAAAAATTAGATTATTATCATTTTTATTAAACACCAGGCATATAAGAGGCATGCAGGAAAACCTAAAAACAATGTCAGAGATTTTACATTACAGAATTATAAGACGGTTGCTTTTCCTATTTTTTCAGCACGGATACCTTCATGTTGAAGCCAAAAAATTCTATAGCCATTTACCTAATATTTCATGTAGCCTTTCAAACCTTGCCCATTGAAAAGATTTTGCCAAGTATTTCTACAAATTCTCTACATTTTGTGAGGGATATATACCCAATTCATAAACGGTGCATACGCTGCGCACGCGAAGTATCGCACAGACATAAAAGCATTACTTGATGAGTTTTAAAGTATTCAACTTGTACCGCACACATAAAACGCACGGAGGAGTCTTGCTGTACTTTGATATGATCATTCTGGATCTTTAAGTTTCAGCAATTGCAACGCCTAGATAACTTTAAAGTCACCTCAGTGACCTAACAGGTTTTTAACCTGCCATTCCTGCGCTTTCACATACGTACATAATCAGCGATTATACATATCAGTAAAATTCGGGGGCCCGGTGCAAATTTTTCTAGACATTAAAAACATGTGTTTTTGGACCCATATCTGTAAAATTTACGTTTAGAAAATGTTTTCTCATATCATTATTTATGTCAACAAACGTTCCAAATTATTTTTTTTTAATTTTTCAAATTTGCCCCCCCCCCCCTTAAACTAGGGCCAGGGGCAAATTGCCCCTCTGCCCACTCCCCACCCCTGAAAAGCCCTGTACGTAATATACAGTTGGTGATGTTTCGAAAATCAAGGGATCTCGTTATCAAATAAATAATTTGTTTTGAATATCGGACAGTTCAATTAACAATCATATCGATCGGTCGGTGTACAAGATATGTGTGTTTCTACTGCGAAGCGTGTTCGACCTCGCAAGCCAGGCTCTTTCAAAACCGTTCAACTTTGCAAGCAGTAGCGTGATCTCCAGCTTCTCGCTTAAAAAGTAACACAACACTTATTATTGATGACATGTTTTAGACTGTTCCTTTCACGATTTCTTTTCGTAAGTTAAATTTGTCGCAAAGACGTACAGTAAGTTGCAATTTTTCAGACTCCCTTCCGTATAAGGAATACTTCAATTGAGCACGCGAACTGCGGGGGCATGTCACCAAAAAGTACATAATATTACTGAATGTTATTATGTATGCTTACTAGAATCTACATATAATCGATCCATAAGACAAGGCCTCTTTATTACATGCACTTGTATCCTATTCTGAATTTATTACAGGCTTTCCTTGGTAGAGATGCAACTACCTGGAAAATAAAAGGAGAATGTTGACATTTTGAGCAAAGGCCATTCGTCTGGTGTAACTTGGATTGTAACTCCAGACGAAGAGCCTTCATTCGAAAGACGAAATTCTCCTTTCAGGTAGTTGCAACCCTACCAACGAAAGCTTGTTAATTTTATTGGCACTACCTATATATACACTGGCACAGACTATTCTGAACTTAGTCTATTTAATTAATAAGAATAGTTACCTGAAAATGCACCAATACTCAATCGAAACCCATCTTGTTCGTTTCCAACTTCAAAAGAACTGTATTCAGCAAATCTCTCGTTTCCTTCAAAATCTTCAAGGTCGATTCGAAGTTTGTATTTTCCACTGGTTGTAATGCGATGAAGCTTGTCCAATCCAAGCCAGAACTCGCCAGACAAATGACCAAATCCTTCCTTGTATCCTGTCCATCCAAGATAGAAGTCAACGGATCCGTCATAGCGATGTTGAAACACTGTCCATCCCCCACCATTCATATCACACATTACAGCGAAATTTCCGTGGCCATCGGGATAGATTTGATAGATGTCGTTAATCTTGTTTCCTGACTTATAATGGTCAAAACAACTCTTTGCTGAAAATTGAGCAAGTAATTGCTGAGGAATAAAAGTCAATATGTTATAATATTGGCTTGCATGTAATTAATGCTTTCACTGAAATCAGGGAGCTCATATACAGATATACTGCACATATATATATATATATATATATATGGAAGAGGGCGCGCACTAGAGCACAGACGACGAAACGGTTATGCCGCCGCCCCTGATATATGTTTCTTGTGCGTACTCCACCCATATTTATATTTTTATTCGATCAGGCGTCTTTGTTTTTCCTCCTTCAAAATAAAGAAAAAACTGTTCAAGTTTATTAATTGGTCTTGGACTTCTTTGCACTCCTAATTCGAATCTAAATATGCATTTCGTATAGTTACATCTTGCATAATTTCCCTAGTCTGCGAGCTTTTGAAGACTGGCACAACTAGAACAAGTTTAAAAAGGTACATATGTTTAATGTGTACAAATTTGAAGCGCACGCTTTACACATATTTAATTAAAATTATAATATAGTCATTCACCGTATATGAGCTATTCTGCAATCTGATTGGTTGAATTACTCGCCGTATATTAGCTCATATACGGCGAGGAGCGAAAAACAAGATGGCGGTTCAAAAACTACATGTGTTTTGCGAAGCAGAAAAAAGGAAAATATTCGCTTTGAGAAAGATACTAGTACAAGGAAAAGCTCTCAAAAAAATTTGACAGGTTAGCAAAATACATTTATTACGTAGAAATTAGTTTAAATACAAGTTTTTTAAAGAATTAATACCGAAACAACAGCGAAAAAAACATGTTCATTGAGAATATAAATTGTTCAGAAAACTTTGCAACGAAAGACAAATGAATTTGCAGTCAACAAGCACTTACTATACTACCAAACATCTGTATAATATATCTGAGCTTTTCTGTGAGATATACCGGTTCGGTTCTAAAACCATTTCTTCAAGGTCAAGCGGTTTTTGGCCGAACAAATTGTCAAGACATTGCAACAGAGGATAATGAATTATTGCTTCAGTTAATGGCTATTAAACTATTATAAAACAATTATACCATTCGCTCTCGTCGTATATGGCTGATAGCCGACTCGGTGTTACGAACCTCGTCGGCTATCAGCTCATATACCACTCGAGATCATGGTATAATTGCTAAATATATCAACTATATAGTTTATATAGTTAAATGCTATAGAAAACGTCTTTTGTTTCGTTTGAGAATCACTTCAATCACGTGCGTATCATGTTCGTCTTCATTTGAACGAAGAGAGCAAAGTTGCGGTGTTTCAGTGTAATTGTCTCCCCAAGGTGAACAACCTATACCCCCAAGCATTTGCACAATGCCACAATACGAGGTTTAGATATAATCCCATGTCATGTTAAAAAATGCAAAGGCATTAATCTGTAAATTATATTAAACAAATAAGATTATTATAGAAAAAAAGCTGGGGTTTTCAGCTCTTGCATTGGGTAGCTTCCCCAAATTTTTTCAAATTTTAATGCCTAGCCCGCTGGTCATGTCTTTTTTCTTTTAACTCCAGGATGCTGCTACCCTATTAAAGCAATTAACATCGTTAGCGCGCACCGGAGTGTAAACTTGGGATGGCTTGTTGCGGATTATTTTAATTTGTCATTGCATAATATATGAATGATAAAAGTAGGCTATATCGCAATTGATAGTCCGAAGCAAAGGCGACGTTAGCGCCTGTTCGCCTGTGCAAATATTCAAGTTTTTTTTGTCATTCGATGATGATGGCACTATTGCACGAAAGCTTAACCATTGAAGCTATAAGTTAATTAATTGTAGGTACATATCATATCTCTTTCGCGTAACATGTGTACGTCACACATCCCTTTTTCGTCCTAATTAATGCAATGTGCAATACGAAATACTTTGTTCTGATCATTATTCAATATCCCGTAACTTTATAGGTGACTAGCGGCAATATTTGACAATTATTGAATGAGGTTGAGCACGATATGAAGAATTATCAAGCCAGAAGTTTGCCGTTATCAACCGAAGCCGAAGGCTGAGGTTGATAACGGCAAACTGAGGGCTTGATAATTCTTCATATTGTGCGAAAACCGAATTCAGTAATTGTTTTATTATTTATTTAAAAAATTTAAAACAATCGGAAGACATTTGTATTTTGATCTGTATTAAGAAAAAAACAATTCCCTAATCCTTCGGCAGCCGTCGTCGTCGTCATATCAATGGCGTCAGCGAGTCAATATGGTTTCGTCGTCATAGTAATGTGGCGCAAACGCGCCCAAATTTTTTTCATATTGACTCTTTGACGTCATTTTGCTATTATGAATGTGAAAAATCCATATTTTGTTAGCCATTGGGTTATGACAATTTCACAGTTGGCCGTTAGCCAATCAGAAACCAGGAATTTGTTAAATAAATAATAAATATAGTTGAAGTGTTAGAAAAAAATACGTCGCTAAAGTAGATCAAATTTAATGTGTACTTTCATGTTGAAAATGGAAGACGAGTCACAATGAGATTAGCCATTGATATTAATTGTGTTATATTTCTCACTGACTAATATTTTATCGTTTACGTCACAATTCTATGTTTTGTCAACCGTCAAGTGTAATCAGTGATACGCATATATAAGAATTGGCTGTCAGCAATTCGAGATATAAATGACAATTATTACAAACATGTATTGTACATATTCTAACAATTTAAGAACGTGCTGATAAGTGTTTCGGTAGCATTTTATCTTGATTTTTGAATATAGATTTTCACTGACTTCCTGACGAAGGGCCTATAATCTCGAAACGTTTCTATTTCTTCTTAAACTAGAGAAACGTTACTTCTAAACTTTCGACTCCATTTTGTAATTTTTTTTAATATTGCCGGTCCGAGCGGGCAACACTGATATTTTCACTTATTGCCCACGGTAATAAGATTCATTCATTTATCTTTATATAGCGTTTTTCTAAATCCATGCAAGTGCCAAGAAAAAGACCAATCACATTCTAGTAAGCACTAGCTATAATTACGACAAACTTAATGTTGAACCGTTTACCTTTATAACAGCCATAAACTTCAAATCTCATGGATATATAACCATGCCAAGATCTTGGTTGTATACGAATATAACGCGCAGTTATTGCAGGAGAAAAAGAATTTGTAACGATAGATTGCTGGTCACTATTTCCACTGAATACCTGTTTATGAAATAATTGATAAAAAGTGGTAACTTATAATTGCGCAGAATATTAAAGTCATTCTACTTTGCTTGTTATTTATTCAATCTAATTTGCCAAGCAAAATTACATGCATAACGTTCAAAGTATAATTCTTAAAACACTATGCTGAACATAATAATGATCAACGGCGCTTTAAATTGATTGCTATACCGACCAGGCCAGAATTTCGTTTCCTGTATGAATGAAAAAGTCGGGTACAGGGTTTCCGAAAATTAGGCCAAATGAGATTATACTGAATGTCATAAACATACTCGTTTATATTCATTGATATAAAATTCATTATTTCCAGTTTTCGATCCGTCTTGACCGTGCAGTTTAATTGGTAGAGCATCATCCAGTAATGAATTTGAAGGTCGCGGATTCAAAATGCGGCCGGGGTTGAAAAGAATTAGGGAGTTTAAGCTTCACGTTTCCGAGAACGGCCAGTGGCAGGTTCGAACTTTCTTGGCAAAAGTTTCGTTGAACGTTTTCGTTTCATATTTTCTTTCTTGTGTCGAAAGTATAATCATGAATTGCAGTTTTAAAACAGCAAGTTCATTTACTCTTTATTACCTGATGCCGTAAATTTTTCTTCGCCTGGCGTTTGCCGTTTGAACAGGGGCGAAACTAGCCCCTTTTAATTCGGGGAGTGTCTGGCAGAATTGCCCAGCGAATGCCTATGTTGCATGCCCTGCTGCAATTTTGTTTTTTTCGGGCCACTATTTTTCCCAAAAATTGATTCGTATTTTTGGTGGGAGGGTGTCACCTCACCCATTCACCCCCTCAAGTTTCGCCCCTGCGTTTGACGTATAACGCGAAACTTAAACTCTCTATTTTCTGCTTGCGAGGTCAGGAAATTATGAAACATTTCACTCGAAAATATTTTCTCCTTAGAATTTCTAACCTTAACAACACCATCAATTTTGTAAGGTTCAGGCGCATTTGCATTGGAACCATAAGACACGGAATAAGTCATCACCCATTGGGCATACTGAACACCCCGACCTTGCGTGGCAATCGCTGTTATAACCCCTTCTCTGCCAAGATCAACTTGAATCCATTCGTTCTCATTATTTGGTTTGGTTGACCAGGATGGCGCGCGATTCAACCGTCCTTTTGTTGTTGATGAAGTTGCATCGTGAATACTTGAAGCCGTTATCTGGGAGTCCTGAATCATTCCATTCTGCATTCCAAATGCCGCTTCACCAGACTTGCACGGTCCTACACGTATAACAAATGTATTATAACTTCATGCCAATTACCACCAAAATATATTGAACATCCCAAAGCTAGTTTTTCGCAACAAAATATGAAAGGAGAGGGGTCAATGGAAAAATAATAAAGATTAATAGACAATTCCCATTATAGACTAATTTTTGAACTAGGCAAGGAGATGCGCGCGAATAAGTCACCACAGCTAGAAAGAGCATACTAGAATTGAGTAAATTGCAAAGTTTAGTTGCAAAATGTTGTAAAATACGGAAAATATAGGCTTACATAATTTGCAAATTTTGTATACTTTTGTATTGCTTGCGTGGATTGCTACCATTTTCGCCCTGCACATGTGGTACGTAGCAATTTCCGCACGCAATACAAAATATACAAAACTTGCGAACTTTGTAAGGCTATATTTTACAACATTTCGCAACCACACCTTGCAATTTCACTTTAGTATGCTCTTTCGGGGAATATACCTTTTTTGCCAAGATAAAAAATTAGTTTATAATGGGAATTGTCTATTAAAGTAAGAGAATTGGTGAAAATATTGAATACAAAAAGAGAATCGGCTACTGGTACTCGATCTGGTACTCGATACCAGAAAACAGTACACATCGACAATTAGCATATACTTGGGAGGTGGACAGTGTTTTTCACGCATTGGTTTCTCCGGTAACTTAACCGACGAATTTGAATTTCTGCAAACACAAAGAGGCCACAAAATTTTTTCTAGCATGCTGTAGTGTGTTGAGATATTCTTTGAAACTATTTCTGAATAAAATTAATAAGCTTCTAATAACACTTTTGTTTTCAACTATATGCTATTGGGTATAGTTGTAATACAAATTCTTTATTTTCGACCTACCAACGAAAGTTTCATTATATATCTTTCTATTCGTTTTTTTTTCTTAAAGTGGAGAAACGTTACTTTTATAAACCTTCGACATTTCATTAAATACATTTATTGACGTTGCCGGTCGCAACGCGCAACATTTTTTCACTTATTCCCCGACAAGATGCATTCATTTGTCTTTATACAGCGTTTACCTAAACCCATGAAAGTAACAAAAAAATAGCAAATCACATATATATATATATATATATATATATATATATATATATATATATATATATATATATATATATATATATATATATATATATCACAAGCACTAGCTATAAATATAACAATACATAATGTTGAATCTTTTACCTGTAGAACAGCCATAAACTTCAAATCTCATGGATATATAACCATACCAATTGATTGGTTGAATACGAATATAACGGGCAGTTATTGGAGGAGAAAAGGAATTTGTAACGACAGACTGCTGGTCATTATTTCCACTGAATACCTGTTTATGAAATAATACACAAAAGGTAGTAACTTGCGCAAACTTTTAACGTCTTCCAGTTTGTTACTAACTAAGTAATCAAAACATGATTTACTAAACATAATATGATTACGTAAACACTAGATAAACTTCATAAGGACTAACTGCGCTTTAATTTGATTGCTAGACCGACCAGACCAGACCAGAATTTTGTTTCCTACTTTAATTAATGAAAAAGTCGGCCTGGTGCAGGGCTTTCGAAAATTAAGCCAAATCAGATTATACTGAAAATCATAAATATACTCGTTTATATTTGATTAATATAAACGAATATAGAACAAAAATTATTCCGAATAAGGAGTGCATAATATTACTATACAGTTTTTTTATAAATTATGTGTTAATATTAATATGCACTCCTTATTCGGAATAATATTTTTTCTATATTTGCTGAAATTATCAGCAGGGAAAGGACAAACGAGTATGTTTACGACATTAAGTGTAGAGTTCATTGATTCCAGTTTTCGATGCGACCTGGTAGAGCATCGTCTAGTAACATGAAAGTCGCGGATTCGAAATCCGACCTGGGGGCGGGAACAATTTTCTGCTAGCGCGATCTGGAAAATATGAAATATTTCACTCAAGAACATTTTCTCCTTGCATGTAGATTTCTTTGGCTTTCCTTAAGGCCCGTGCATTTTCACTCAAGATAACTTTCCACGGACAGAAAATTTTCCGAAAATGTCATTGTTAAAAGTTGAAAATTTTCACCTTGAAAATTTTTTTCAGACGGAAAATTTGTGTCGGCCAATCAAATTTCACAAAATTTTCTTTCCGCGGAAAATTTTCCGAGTGGAAATGGGCCTTTAGCCTTCCTTAACAACGTTCAAAAACCACAATTATTATTTCTAACCTTAACAACACCATTAAGTTTGTAAGGCTCGAACGCACTTCCATTGAAACCATAAGACACTGAATAAGTATCTACCCATTGGGGATGATTACGCCGGCCTTGCGTACCAATCGCTGTGACAACTTCTTCTCTGCCAAGATCAACTTGAATCCATTGGTTCTGGTCATTTCGAAGTGCAGACCAGGATGACTGGCCATTCAACCGTCCTTGTGTTGTTGATAGACCTGCACCGTGAATAGTTGAAGCCGTTATCTGGGAGTCCTCAATCCTTCCATTCTGCATTCCAAACGCCGGTTCACCTGACTTGCAAGGCCCTACACGTATTACAAATATATTATAACTCTATGCCAATTACCACCAAAATATATTGAATCTTGTTTTCGCTCACTACACTGGTTTAATTAAATAAATTAATACAAAGCCCATTCTAATTGTAATAAGACCCACCTTTCGACATCCGATTACCCCGGATGAAGACACTAGACTGGAGTGTCGAAACGTTGGGTCTTGATTACAATTCGACTGGGCTATATACTTGGGAGGTGGACAGTGTTCTGACGCAGTGACCTCTCCGTTTATACTTCCGGTTACTTAACTGACGAATTTGCATTTCTGGGAAATGCAAAGAAATCCACAAAGTTTTCTTTAGTATTCGTGCAGCAGAGTGTTGAAGTATTCTTTAAAACTATTTCTAGTGAATAAAATTAATAATCTTCTAATAACCCTTTCGTTTACAACTATTGCGGTAGTTGTAACACAAATTCTTTATTTTCGTTTTCTGTTATTTTTGTCTTGTTATCGTACATGCTAAAACTACAAGTATCCTTGCACTATTTACGCATACATCGGTGAATAATTGTTAATCATTCGACTGGGTGACGAGTCCTTGCTTTACTGCAAACAGTATTACTTCAAGGAGCCATCACGAATGATTCATATATAGTTATATATAACATGGCCAGAAATCACGGACATGCATGATTTATTCTACTGCCTTCGTAATTTGCATATCACGTTGAAATATGGCTTCTCGGCAGTATGTAAATTATATTACGCGATGCTGTAAATCCCCAAATCAGAAAATATGGTAGGTTATTTGCAACTTGCCTCAGTTGCTGGCTATAAATCAAAATCTGTCGAAGTATTTAGCGTAATGTTGACTTGCTTTTAGTTAGTGACCATTCTGCATTTTCAGTATTTGTACAGAGGTTAGTTTGCACTGAATTTGTCTATTTAACTCTATATAATAATACCTCACTATACACAGTAGAAACAAACCAAAATCCAGAATAGGCAGTAACTTACACCAGGAAAACACTACACGATGTATTTCAACAGACCGTGTTCTGCAACCAGCTATCGAGGCAAATTGCAAACGACTACCAATATTCTCTGATTTGATGATTTAAAGCATCGCGTAATATAATTTACTGTTTACTATCGAAGCCATATCATAGAATAAAGATCCATATAGAAGGGCCACTTACGTCTGAAGCCTTGAAGTTTCTGTCCTCGCGCATGTCGTATTACGCATGTTGGCCGCCATTTTCCTAGCCAGTCAATGACATTTTCTGGCCAATAAACACGCTGTACTGGCTGGCTTCTCCGCCTTCTGGCCAGTAAACTGCATATTTTTGCATAAAAAAACGAGGATACGTTGCACCGCTGAGTGGCCCTTCTGTTACTGATCTTTATTCTGTGGCCATATTTCAACGGGTTATGCATTAATGATATGCAAATTAGTAAGGAAGTAGAATAATCATATCCGTGATTTCTGGCCATGACAGGGATATGCTTGTTCCTTCTTCTGTTTTAAGACAGCCCACGTTCTGATTTGCTTGACTTTGTCAGGTTTTCGTGCTTCTCCAAGGTATTATTAAAGGATGGTTATGGAGAAAGGAATGTGTACTTTCACGTACCCATCTGAGTGGCATGAGAATGAAGCGACCTAACCTGAGTATCAGGCTCTATTTTACAAATAAGAGCCTGACACAAACCTTAATCCGTTCGCTTTCCGCCCACAGCAAAGTTTATATTTAGTATCCAATCAAAATGTCGCAGGAGAAATTTAAATTTCATACAACGACAATCACAATCTAATTATAGTTGTGATCACTATCAATTTATCAACGACAATGGTATAATCTAATTACCACTAACCAATCAAATTACAGATTAAACTAGAAAATACATGCATGCAGAAACCCTCGCCTCCTGACAAAACCATCGTATTTTCCGAACGTGAAATATTTAAAGTAGTTGTCATGGTAACACGATAATTTTTTAAGAATATTTTTACAAATGAAAAATCCCCAGAGATATCACTTTTAATTACAAAATTATCAATTTCCCAAACATATATATGTTAGGTATGTTATTATACGTAATATAAGCTTCAATTTAAGGTAAAAGTCAACCACAAACGCTTCGCAAAACGTTTTAAAGTGCTCTTTTAATATAGAACTAAAATTAACTGCCTTTATCGATAAACTTTGGGTTCGAAATAAAATGATTCCAAATTTTCCTATGCAAATAACTTTGCTTAGTATAATAAAAAGGGTAATCAGTAAAGAAACACTGAAATAATAACGCGGGCTATGCTTGCAGGCTCACTATCAGTTCCCTTGGGCCTGCACGCGGGCTATACGCTGTCTTGTTTCATATTTATACAAACGATCGGCTTTTAAAGTAATTACAGTATATTAAAAGCAAACAATGCATCAATATTTAAAACAAACTTACCTTCGTTAACGTCGGCACCTTTACTCCCTTCTTTTAGCAATACTTTTGCCTTTATTTCATCAAAAATCTTTTGAAATTTACAAAATCTTGCGAAAATGAAATATATTTGCAAGAAATCATCAAAATATCAATTTCGCTGACGTCATGCAGCCGTTATAATGCCAATTTTAAATTGGACCAATCAGTGTTGGCTATTCATGACAGTCCGCTATATTATGAGATCAGTGAGGATGACCACCCACCGAAACACGCACAGTGACCCACGCCCGCGATTATTGATGAACTTTAGACTTCGCTAATGTTTCGTTTCCCCCGGATGTAAATAGCCGGGAGGAATTAGTACCCTCGCACGGCGTTCCTTCTCCGAAGCTTTGTTTTCTGGGCATTTGACAAACATTAAAGTTAGCACAATTTTTGGGATAATTTGAATAGGAGTAAGAATCCTCCTAGTCGATATATTTAAGTAAACAAAACGATATTTATTAATACGTATATGTT
>CACRXK020011725.1:0-15959 GCA_902702795.2 Paramuricea clavata
GCATCGTGTTTTATTTATTGCTCCGCGCGTCCAATCTATATCATATCAACTATTGCAATCGCGCGAAGGATTCTGAATACACTCATTACTCGGTGGAAATAAATGATAAGTTAACTTTACCTTACAATGACAATGTTCCTGAACATTACTATCGCGGTCTTGATTTTAATTTATCCACCTAGTTCGAGTTTATAACCACAAACGTACGGACGTCGGACTTTATATATAAGCAAAGAGCTTGTCAACTTGATGTAAGTTTCGCGCGCTTATGCGTGAATTATTCTCAAATTATGCCATATGCACAGCTGGACCATTTATTCTTATCATGCGCAGAAGAGAGCTCATCATTACAATCCTTGACTGCGTCCCACAATGACTGCATCGATGCACATTTACGTACATAAATACGAATATAGAACGCCCATATATCGTGGAAGTGGCTAGTGATAGAAAAGGTGGCATCAATACGTGGGCCAAGCCGCGTTATGAGTTTGGGCTCGGTGCTGTCCTCCCATGCAACTAGTCAAAGCCGTCCATTGACTAACTCTGGAATCCCTGAGGTTGGGGAGGGTGACATTGATGTCGCCTATGGGCGCACTTTTTGATTATAAATTACTCAAACAGAAAGAACGTAAATTTCGCTTGTCTTGCAATAAGGTATTGAAAGGGGAGGACATTGGGATTTACGGTATGGCGGAATCAGCCTAGCTTATTTTTCTTGTGGTGTTTCGGTATTTTCCTTGAAAAATTGCGGCATTACGATATTGGAAATCTTGTGGTACACGGTATTTGCAATATTGAACTCAGAAACTGCGGCTATTGACAAAATTTGCTTGCGGTATTACGGTATTCAATACACCCCAATGCCCCCCCCCTCGAAAAGCACTCCAAAATGCCTTAATTAAAATGCCATTTGCAAATGGTGTAACTAATTAATTAAGGCCCGTTTACACTTGTAATTTCCACTGCCATTTTTTCTGCCGACGTGATGGAAACATAAAATTGCCAGTGCAAACAGCCTGAACTTTCTGCAATCTCAATGCTGCTTCACTGCGACAAGCTGGAAATATTTCAATCATGCATGATCGAATTTTTAAAACGATGTGAACAAAATACGACTGGTAACCTTCAAAGCAGCCATAAACTTATTAAAACTTAAAATTCTTTACTTTCACGTTGTTTTTGAAAGCAATATTATATTATTATTGATCAGGTAAATCTACTACATCAATACCACATGTGCATAAGGAAATTACCTGTTTCCGATACAGTAACTGTTGTTTCTATTCGTTTGTATGTGGGTGGTAGTTATTTATTCACTCCAGTAGTGGTCTCGTTTTCAGTTTCAATAGAAGCTAATACCTAATGGAATAGACTGAAATAGGCGACGAACAGTCGGGAATATCTTTCTACAACCAATCACTTGTAAGAAAACAGCGTGACTATTAACCTAATTAGAACAAAATTGTAAAAGTTGCTTGTAAAGTTGAGTCAAGTATTGAAAATTTAACTCAGTTTTCAAATCGGTAAAATCGCTGGAAATTGCAGCGTTGTTGCACCAAAGTTGCGGGCAAAATCGCTAGCCGTTTACACTGAAGATTTCAAAAAGTCGCGGCGTAGGTTAATTCATAGTTAATAGAGGAAGATGTTTGGAAACTCGTTAGCATTACAATAAACCTCACTATCTATGTTGTTCAGGTTTATGCAAAAATGTGGTCTTTCATCGTCACGTGCGTACTGTATTTTTCTCAAGTCAACCAATAGTAATGTTCAAAATGTCCTATTGTTAATGTCATGGATGGGCAATTGGACAAAACCGTTGCTATTGGTTGGTTGAGCAAAAATACAATACGCACGTGACGATGAAAGACCACATTTTTGCATAAAGTTGAACAAAAACATAGATAGTGAGGTTTATTGTAATGCTAATGAGTTTCAAAACTATCTCCTCTATTAACTATGGTTAATTAAAGTTGCAAGTGTAAACAGGCTTGAACGGGGGCATCAGTCACACTGATTACCTTTTGCTTTATTTATTTATTCATTCATTTTTTATTTATCTATTTATTTATTTATAATATTCGCCAGACAACACAAACATACATTTACAACATAATGACAAGTAAATAAGCGAGATAAATTTTCTAATAACGTGGTCCCAACAAAAAATTATTTTAAGGTGTACAACAACAGTACACAATACTAACAACAAGATCTCACAGATAAGCTGCAGAGAAAACGAGTTGTGTGGCACTTGACACACACAGATTTGAATGTTCTCGGTTTGTCTAGATCATAAATTTGATTAGTAAGTTCACTGGCGATCGCGTAGTACCAATAAGATGGCTTTGAAGGCTCTAACAGAATCTGGAAGAATGTTCCATACACTATAGGAGCTCCTACATAATAAGTATTCTGATAACTGACTGTTCTTTAAGCATTCCCTCTGTAATTAACAGGCAAGCTTCCTACGCCCTTGTCATCATAAAGGGGGGGGGGGAGTGTACAGGGGTGGACATGAGTTTGTGTCCCAAGACAGGGGTGGGTCAAGAAAGCAATGAATGGACCCCCCCCGTTTCCTTCTAAACAGTATAACCAACCCTAATTTCACAAAATGATCTTATAATTTGGGGTTTAAACCTTCCACATATTCTTCTTCATTATGTGCGTTCCTGACATGCATGGTCACCAGAGTGAAGACTGCTACGACTGAGGGGCTCTCAGTTTTAACTCTTCGTTTCAAATTGTGAACAATCGTTAATTATATTGGTCAAAGAGAGTAAATTACACAAATGGGCCTAAAATGTCACTGGATATCCATTAAAGTCCACTTTTCAGCGTGAAATTAAAACCTCCTTCACAGATTATAAACAGAGATTTTATGTAATTCTATACATATACCTAAAGTATATGATATTTACTAAGTATTGCTACTTTTTATTGATGTACAATCCAATGAACAGAAGCCAACCAATTAACAACTTTTCGCACGCTTTAATATATATAGTTGTTCTTGTTTGACTGATTTTTTCCTCCGACGAGTTTCACTATTCAAGCATACTATTACCATAAGAGTTATTCATTAGAATTGTATGAGTTTTCGCCTATTTACCTATAAGGGACCGGTCATAAAGTAACTGCTAGGGTGGGCTGGAGTGATTTGGGATGGGCCATGGAAAATCTTAAGGCAGTTTCGATGGGCCGCCAATTTTTTTGTATATCCACGGTTGGGCCACCAAACAAAAACCCATACATGTCTACTTCAAAAAATAAAGATATTAAATTGATAATAAAAGTAAACAAAACTATTCAAATTATTAAATGCAAATGATGCTATTGCATGAAGCCAGTACTCAAATCACAGCAAATACAACCAACTGGAGAGCAGCTCAGTATCAATGTGTTGGTCAAGCTTGGTGGAATTATGTATGTCAATACAGTGCCGTGTATATTTACAATGTTCATACCTGCAAGTTTTTTTTATTATAAAAGTGTATTTTCCTAGTTTAGATTGGGTGGGTCATTAAAACGTTTTTGTAAGATTAGATGGGCTTTGAAATTTTTATCTACATCCCAAGATGGGTCACCAAACTTATTGGCAAAATTTGTGATTTACCTCCAGCCCACCCTAACAGTTACTTTATGACCAGTCCCTAATCCTAATTACCCTTATGTGTGGTGCGCACGTACGCAAAATGTGGAAGATACGTGATATGTATGTGTGCGACGTGGAAGTGAAGGCAAACAATACGCATAAACATTTGTAAGCATTTGAAAGCTTGAATTCGTAAATCACTCAGCCATGTTCTTTTGTCTAACTCCAGCTCAAAGAACTTCCACAAAAATAACTCCCCACATGGGCGTATGGGACCAGTCTTTAGAAATTCAGTGGTTCCTCGCTCCATATCAAATTTATTTCAAAAAACCGATGACAGAAACGAGACAGGAGCAAAATTATTTTCCACCTAAACCAAACACTAATTTCATGAAAAAATCATTTAGTTACAGGGGTGCGGTGGCTTGGAATAGTCCGGCTTGTGATCTTAAAATATCTCAAACCGATCCAATGTTTCAAAAATAAGCTTTAATGGCAACGAAAGTAATAATAGTTTTTATGATATATAGGCCTACGGCCTACTGGAAGATCACTCATTTTGTTTTCTCTCTGTATATATTTAGTTAGTTTAATATTGTGAAATAGCTCCGTATTGAAATAAAGTTGTAATAATAATAATATTCAATGCGAAAAAAAAGATTAATGGTTTCAATCTCCGAACCACAAGCACATTTTGGAGATGGTTTACAAAGAGCACACGCGCCCAAACGTATTTGAGTATGACAGATAGATGAATCTCTATCAATAGAAAAATTAAACAAAGTTAGATTTGCTGAAAAATTAAAATGAACTATCAAACCCTTTCTGAAACAAGTGACAGATTGAAGGTTACGTACAGGAAACGTTGAAACATTCTCTATGCACTGGAAACAGTGCAAAATCAGATTGCGATTCGTTCATAAACCTAAGGAGATAGCAACTGTTGTAAATAATTCGGTACAAGATTGTTAATAATCTTGAAATAAAACATTAACTTATTAATTTGAACTTATATCTACGACATTAACATTATCCTCCTTTTTAACATAAATGACTCGCGTACATGGAAGACATGCAATTTGTGGGCGGAGGGGGAGGGGGGGGGCTGGGCATCTTCTTGGGGGAAACCTTCGTGGTCAAGCATACCTGCATATACGCAGGCTTGGCGAGCGGTAGTTCAGAAAAAGTGCTACCGAAGCAATTGTAATGTTCTTGTTCTGAAAATTTTTTTACCAAAAAAGTTATCGAGGGGGGGATTTGAAATGCTGTCGTCCGAAAAAAATTTTTTCCAGTTAAGTTTGCCGGAAAAATACTGCCCTCCCCCCCCCAAAACAAACATGGGAGACGCGACGCCCCTGAGTCTACCTATGGCAAAGTTAATAATAAAATTAAATTAAAATCGTTAGAAAAATTGTTTGAAGACGTTATTAAGGCAAAATTTATATGTGAGGCGTTGCAAGGTTCGTTGATGCTCTTTCTCTCCCATAAAACTGGTTGATACTTTTACCAATCATTAACAAATGGAAATACGTTGACTAAACAAGATATCTTACATCGATTCGCACGTACGCAGAATGTGGAAGATACATGATATGTAATTCCAGCCATGTAACCAATTGCATGTGTGTAACAGTTTGTGTTAACTAATTTTGTGTAATAGTTTGTGTTAAATGGCAAAATCTGTAAAATAAAATAAAATAAAATAAAATAAATATTTGTCGATATTGGAAATAGCAACCTAAAAAATCGTAAAATGTCACAAAATTCACTAACAATTAACCTGCGTAGCTATGGCGGTTTTATGGGGTTGAGGCTGAATCGCCATTTGCTGCCCACACTTCAACCCCTCCCTAGCTCAACCTCTCCAAACAGCCAGCTAGGCAGGTTAATTAATAATTGGAGGGAATGGTGGGTGAGAAATTCCCAATTTTTTACTTTTTCCTGAGACCGCACCACGCACCAATGCTTGTGTTTTAAATAGTACATAAAGTTCTGTTAATATAAGCATTAAATATGTCATGGGTTCCTAGGGTTTTTTTTTTTAATTTAAAATTTACCTTTATTTACAATGATTATATATATGTCTAAATTAGGGCTAGAGGCCTACTAGAAACCTATAAGGTTTTTGTTTAAGGCCCCCAGACTATAGATTGATTTTTTAATATAGTTTGCTTTACCTATATTAATATATTATGCTATATTCGACTTGATGGTAATTTAAGGTATACTAAAGTTTAACATACAAAAAACCACCTGTTTTCACCTCCCTCCCGCTTACTCGCCAACAGTTTTAGGAAAAGAAATATTATACGCAATTATATACGCAATTATATTTTGAAAATGCTTTGTTATTGGTATATTTTGGGAAAACTTCCAACTGTTTACTTATTGGTTCATTTTTAAACGTTTATTTTTATGCATCGCTTTATTGGTCTTTTATATGCATTGCTTTATTGCTATATTGGCCAACTTGGGAAATGAAATAAATCTTGCATGAGCCTATAATGTCAAGAATGACCATGGCCATCGGAAGTAAATCAAGAAATGTTGATATTTGATACCATATAATAAACAGAAATTTGTATGGAATGCATAAAATCTACAGTGTTGTTCCCCGTACATTTCTATAGTATACGGGTCGCCTCGAGTTGCGATTAGTAGCAAAACATTTCCTCTATGAAATTATTATGCAAGACTAGAAATCAAGACTGACTTGAATACAGATATCTGCAAGCTAGTCCCATTATTACACTGGCCTGTAGGCCAAGTGTCTTAAATCCCTCTTTTTCTGTTTTTTCCGTACTCGAGAAATGGAGTTTGCGTTAGCTCATCGCAGGCTCACCTCGGCGTATAGTAATAAGCTCGTATTTATATACGCAATAGTTGACTCATGCTTGTGGTACATTTTCGTTTATTAGCCCATACACTTGTACGCACGCGCACAATTCCAAACTCTAATGGCGACTTTTCACAGAGTGATCAAACTTATTTTACACAGTTTCGTTGAATTTTCAAAGAATTGTGTCGGTTTCTTGTGGACATCCGTCGTGTACTTGTGTTAATTTTTGCATCGCACTCTGGACTTTCTTGCCTGTTGAATTAATGTTTTTCTTTTGCTATTAAATTAAACGACTCGAAAAGACCAAAATTTCATAAATTTATACCCAGGGATTTATACAATATATTGGCATATAAACAAGGACAAACTCTCCTAATTCCTTACGATAATGTTAGTCAAATGTCGACAATATACCTTTAAATACATGTATACTATTAAAATCCGCGCAGTACTAAGAATTAAGAGAATTCGCGTAGCGCTGGCTGCTGGGTGCGTGCTGCGCGAAAAGCTTTGTGGTAACTATACTAAAGATAAAGCGTGCCTTCAAAATACCAACAAGAACTAGAACCGTTATTGTATGGTTCTCATTTGCCACAAGTCGACCTCGAAGAAACGCATTTCGTTCGAGGTCGACTTGTGGCAAGTCTACTCAGTGAGTCAGTGCCTAATACAATAACATTTAGTTCGACGCGAATTTTAATACAAGTATGGTATCATATTTCATAATATAACAAACAATGTAAACTTGCCATACATTTTGCCGAACATAACTTCGGCCCCTTTGGACATATCTTTTTCGTGATAATATTATTGGGACCAGAATTGAAAACACTATTTATAGTGTTATTTTCAAGCTTGTGTCTTGGGATTTTCATCTTTTATTTCGGTATTTACAGAATATTTATATTTTTAGTGCGGTGATCAAAACAACGCGCTGTTTAGAAAAAACCGGAAATCGATTCTGTAGGTCGACATGATTTGCACGTGCATCAATCGATGTAAAAACCCGATATTTTGAAAAAAATGCGAGTAAAAACCCGATATTTTGAAAAATTCAAAATAAATATTCCTACTCTGTGCCGTATTCAAACGAAACTTTGTACATGAAAGCGCTTGAATACAAAATGTATTTTACTCACATTGACTCTGAGCAAATTCTGAAGAGTTACTAAAGAATACTAAAGCAGGGTGCATTGCCTGTTAATGGGTTAATAAGAGACCAATGTCAGATGTGTTTGGTAACCCATTTACTGACAGTACTCTGCCACTAACAAGTAAAATCGTCTGGCGTTACAGTGTAAATTGGTCTGGCGTTACGCCGTTAGCCAGAGTTAATACTAAATTGCATTGTCAGCTAATAGGTTAATAAATAGACCTTAATGTCCACTTTTGACCCAATGACTTCATTTTCATGTTGGCTATTTACTCGTATTCCGTGCACACAATTTAAGAATGAGTTTGTGAACGGGCTTAAATGATAAACGAGAAGGAAACATTGGGGATAATATAACCGAGAATTGTCTAGAAGTATAAATTTTTGCATTCAGTTCATACGCGATAAAGGCAGCACTTTCCTTGCAATAGTAACTCCTAGTATTAGATTTGCACCATTAAGACCGAAAAGGTCTTTTTTTAAAAAAGTCCATAAAATTTGCTTGCGGTTTAAGATTTGTATTCCTGCCTTTTGCACCATAGCACGTATCTCGTTATTTTCAGGCCAGTGTGAACGCCTGAGCAGGCGTCTTGTTGGCATTAATCCTGTTAGTATTCACACAAATTTCCCTCGCTCGTGAATCATGGCCAGAAGCTAGCAGTCGACTTGTGTGAATTAAACATATGTTTGCTTAATTAAAGTGTCTATGTCATATAGAAATTGGTGTATTTCGACTATTCACATTATTCTATAAGAGTTTTTGTAATATACTTCATGGACTGAAATGATCTTCATGGACTTTTTGGCATACGAATTTTGGCATACGAATTTTTTTTTTTCATAAATCTACACCTGTACTTATATTTCTTAGGTTCACATTTATAGCTACAAATAACAAGTCGCTGTTTTTGATTTTTTACCTCAGTTTCTTCAAATACAACATAAGTTTTGATATGTCTTACATTGTGCCAACAACACAAAGGCATCACATCATCATATTTCACTCCACACTTTTTGATCTAACTTGTGGCATAAAATTATTATTAGGACATCAATATGGTTCTCATAATCTCATTACCTATATTTAAACTTAAAAAAATGGTTTTCCGTGTATATAGGGACGAATCTTGAACAAGACTAGACAAGTGAAATGCTTCTATAGTTGCAATATTGATGACAAACATTGATTATTCCACAAGACAACAGGAAATTAATTAAAATTTGTTTCGCGCACAGTGCGCTTTGCGCAAACAAATTCGCCTGAAAAAGTGGCGTCTTTAAGAAGTTTTTTGAGTCAGTGGTAAATTGAAAATTTGAATTCTACGTAAAGTCCGATTCCGAGCTCGATTCCTTGGCTTGGTAAATCACTTCTATTAACCGTGGGTAAGCCCGTTAGCGGTGTTAGATTACTGCTAACATATGTTATAGTGTTAGTGTTCACACAGTTTTTCCTCGCTCGTGACTTGTGGCCGGAAGCGGTCGACTTGTGCGAATTAATTAGTCTTTAATTTAAAACTTTGACTTGAGTGATTTTACTATAGCATCTGAGCCCTGCCAAATCGGAATTTTTTTCACTTAAAATGTGAAGGACGCTATTGTTAGGAACTGTATTTTGTGATGTATATGTATTATTATAATATACTTATATGTTTAAAGTTTGTTCGTTCACTGCAACCAAGTATATCTAGGGCCTTTCAGAGGGGAGGGCGGCACTGGGGGCAAAAAACATATTTCGAACTTTTTTGAAAAAAAAATAATGGAATGAGAAAAAATTTTCTAAACCCAAATTTTACATTTATTCATCGAAAAAAAGAGGATTTGACCCATGTTGTAATAGGAATTTATCCGGAAAAAATTTCGTGAACGTTAGTTTACTGTTCAAACGTTAGTTTTCTGACCCTTTAGCAATAGTGATAAACAAGTGTTAATTAAGCATAGTAATAATAGTGATTAATAGTGGTAATAGTGATAAACAATAGTGATAAACAAGTGGGCTTATATATATTCAGGTGGGCTGATATTCGGGGGGGGGCTTATATTTGGAATGAGGTGAGCATTAGTACATGTGGTGGGCTTATACACAGGGGGGGGCTTATGTTCGGGGAGGCTTATATTCGGAAATTTACAGTATATTGTCACTTTGTGTCACTGAAAAGAACGAAATCCAACACCACAGCTAGAAAGAGCGTCTTAGAACGAGTAAAGCTGCAAAGATTGTTTGCTAAATATTGTAAAATTAAGGAAATATATAGCCCTTCGAAGTTCACAAATTTTGTGATATATTTGTATTGGCTACTGATCATGATAAGAGATATGACTGACTGGCTACTGATAAGAGATATACTTACCTCTTTATTTTTATTTTATTTATTTATTTTAAAAATTTTCCCCATGTACAATAAATTAATGTGTAGTGTATGTACAATAAGTGTAGAGTGTGGGCTAGAGACCTACTAGAAATCTTAATAGACTTTTTATTTAGGTCTCTAGTTGTGCTAGTTTGTATTATATTATGTAATAAATTATTTACAGTCAATCACAATATTAAAGAAAGAAGAGAAATTGTTCTTATTATAGAAGTGAATATTTACAAATTACAAGAGAGAAAAAGAAGAAGAGAAATTGTTCTTATTATAGAAGTGAATACCAATGTTGTAGATGCATTTGGGTTCTTATAAGACTGCAATATACTATTAATTTCTATCAAATTACTATCAAGTAGCCCAAATTAAATTTCCTCAAAAAAAACATGTGATTGTACTTTGAACTACGAATCAAATTATATAGTTATTGCTGCCGCAGCGAGGTCGTCTGAAGCGACCGAGCAAGGCAGCAGACCCAAACTTTAATATGGGGGTTGAAATCTGAAGTTTAACCAAGCGCGATGCATTATGGTCGCTGGTATTTTTACCATAATGCACTTTATTAAAGGTTAGCAGTCGTATTTTGTTCACATCGTTTTAAAAATTCGATCATGATTGAAATATTTCCACCTTGTCGCAGTGAAGTAGCATTGAGATTGCAGAAATTTCAGGCTGTTTACACTGGCAATTTTATGTTTCCATCACGTCGGCAGAAAAAATGGCAGTGGAAATTACAAGTGTAAACAGGCCTTAATCCAGACTGGAAAGTTTGTACTGCGCAACCGAGATCTCGGTTGCGCAATTTTTTTCAAAATGCGCGTCCAGACGCGCAAATTTCAAAAATCTGTTGTCAAACGCGCAATTTCAAAATGAGGTGCAGGTGAAATTGAAAATGCGCAATTTTTCAAGCGCGTGCGCGCATGAAATTAAAATTGTGCTATTTTTCAAGCGCGCACTGCATGAGACAAATTAGCGCACACGAGAAATGTCGCGAGACACAGGAAATCCGCAATTTTATGCGCGTCTCAAATTTACACATGCCAGTGGCGCCGCAAATTTTAGTCGTTATATGTGATCAATGTGGCATTGGTATGGTGAAAGTTCATTTGCGACGAGGCACAATAATAACCAATAAACATCAGCCATTCCGAAATTTGATCTAATTGTATTTCGGCGGTCTTTTGGTTTTGGCTTTTCAAGGCGAACATCGACCATTGAGGGAGGGCCTGTGCTGTTGTTTCACGGCGATCATTCATCAAGAGACTATTGAATAATTTCTGCGAAGTAAATGTAGTGTTGTAAATTGTTCCAAGTTTTTGTGTCGCACTTTATGGAAATGTCAAATTTGTATTCTGTATTATCAGAAACTGAATTGTCTACAAATATACAATAACACATTACACATATATAATACACTGACGCGTGTTGTTCAGGATGGAATGATTCGAATTTCGAATCATTTATAAATTATAAATAAAATCATGACAGCAGTCAGCGTCTCAGTGTGCCAACTTCGGTAAATAACTGAATTTGAGAGGGCCAAACTCATCCATCTATACCGTCTGCTAACATACTTGATACTTCATGAAGTATGATACAGATATATCATACATGACGAGACAGACGGCTCCAGGTTCGCAGCTCCAGGTTCGCGAACCTGGAGCCAGCTCCAGGTTCGATTTCAACCTGGAGCTGGAACGACTAGTTTGTAAATAAACTGCTTTGGCCGCTTAACCACTAATGGAAATCCAATTTTTTTGAAAGATCATTTTTACTTGTCATATTCCTTAGTACGTGAGGGAAAATGAAGACATTATTCCGTTCCGTTCGTCCATGGTAGCTTGTGAAAGATCACTGTTTTTTTCTGACAAAGGGGCTGGTCAGCGGTGGGATAGATCGCAAAGCTCGTTTAAAACCTTCTTTTTTACCTTTATAACGAAAAACGTAAAATTTTTATTGATGACCGTTCTAGAGAATGTATTCAAAAGTAATGTCAAGCGTTGAACTTATTTCCATATCGCGAAACCGCGATAAATAACTCGCGCAAAGTTGAACTGTCTAATTTCACGCAGGGCCCGGTTGTGTTAATTTTATCCTTCCGTAAATACAACAACTTTGGTATCCGTACATTTACGCTTTATATGAGTAACTAGAAAATACATGCATGCAGAAACCCTCGCCTTGCTGACAAAACCATTTTATTTTCCGAACGTGAAGTATTTTAAGTAGTTGTCATGGTTACACGATAATTTTTTAAGAATGTTTTTACAAATGAAAAATCCCCTATAAATATCACTTTTAATTACAAAATTATCAATTTGCTAAACATATATATGTTAGGTATGTTATTATACGTAATATAAGCTTGAATTTAAGGTAAAATTCAACCACAAACGCTTCGCAAAACGTTTTAAAATGTTCTTTTACTATAGAACTAAACTGCCTTTATCGATAAACTTTGAGTTCGAAATAAAATGATTCCAAATTCTCCCATGCAAATAACTTTGCTTAGTATAATAAAAAGTGTAATCAATAAAGAAACACTGAAATAATACGCTGTCTTGTTTCATATTTATACACAACGATCGGCTTTTAAAGTAATTACAGTAGGTATGTTATTATACGTAATATAAGTTTCAATTTAAGGTAAAATTCAACCACAAACGCTTCGCAAAACGTTTGAAAATGTTCTTTTAATATAGAACTAAACTGCCTTTATCGATAAACTTTGAGTTCGAAATAAAATGATTCCAAATTCTCCCATGTAAATAACTTTGCTTAGTATAATAAAAAGTGTAATCAATAAAGAAACACTGAAATAATACGCTGTCTTGTTTCATATTTTATATACGCAACGTTTTTAAAGTAATTACAGCCGAGATTACAGTATATTAAAAGCAAACAATGCATCAATATTTAAAACAAACTTACCTTCGTTAACGTCGGCACCTTTACTTCCTTCTTTTAGCAATCCTCTTGCCTTCATTTCATCAAAAATCCTTTGCAATTTACAAAATCTTGCATAAATGAAATATATTTGCAAGAAATCATCAAATCAATTTCGCTGTCGTCAATCGTCATGCAGCCGTTATAATGCCAATTTTAAATTGGACCAATCAGTGTTGGCTATTCATTACAGTCCGCTATATTATGAGATCAGTGAAGATGACCACCCACCGAAACACGCACAGTGACCCACGCCCGCGATATTTGATGAACTTTAGACTTCGCTAATGCTTCCCTTCCCCGGGTGTAAATAGCCGGGGGGAATTAGTACCCTCGCACGGCGCTTCGCGCCGTCGGCTTGGGGATAATTTGATATGTTAATGACATAATATCATTTGTTGCGCTTTTCTGAAGAACTAACGATATAAACATGCTTAATATCCGAAACACACGATGCAAACAAGATCGCTAAAAATGGTGTTATTATGCGGCTCAAGTCGTCGAAAGGCCACAACATTCAAATACGTCTAGCATCGTCTAAATTGCTTCGCACATTTCTTGCTAATTTCGCCCTGCTACGAATTTCTAAAAGATGACCCTTCTAGACTAATATTCATTCTATCATATTTTACAGCATTTGGAACTTTAGGATACATATCCACCATGAGCAACTCGTGAAAACACTAGCATTCGTTACCGAGATGAGAAATCAACTTTCAAGAGATGTGAAATATTACACCTAAACAATATTCCGTGTTATCTGGCACATGCAAGACATTTAATAATCTCAGGGGAAAACCGTATTAACTATAATGTCATGCATAGGTTTATATACGCTGTATTCTTTTTTTAACATGTGAGCTAAAAACATCGTTTTTGCCCGTATAAGTTAATTAATAGGAGGGGTGTGTTTTAAGCCTTCTTAATTAACATAATCAGCGCAATCGCAAATTCAAACCTACGCATGCTTTAAAAATATTTTATCTTTGTGAAAAAGCGTAGTGTTTTTTCATGTATTGAAAAAATACAGCGCATAACTAAACAAGGAAAATTGCCTTGTTCCTATAAACCTATTCCTCGGCACTCTTAAATGCCTTGCCATGTCCTCATTGCATTTGCATGCCGACATTATAGTTAATACGGTTTTCCCCTGAGATTATCAAATGTCCGGCACGTGCCAGCTGATGACGTGTTTATTGTTTACGTTTAATATTTCACATCTCTTGAAAGTTGATTTCTCATCTCGGTAACGAATGCTAGTGTTTTCATGAGTTGCTCATGGTGGATATGTATCCTAAAGTTTCAAATGCTGTAAAATATGATAGTATGAATATTAGTCTAGAAGGGTCATATTTTAGAAATTCGTGGCAGTGCGAAATTAGCAAGAAATTTGCCAAGCAATTTAGACGATGCTAGACGTATTTGACATGTTGTGGCCTTTCGACGACTTGAGCCGCATAATAACACCATTTTTAGCGATCTTGTTTGCGTCGTGTGTTTCGGATATTAAGCATGTTTATATCGTTAGTTCTTCAGAAAAGCGCAACAAATGATATTATGTTATTAACATATCAATTTATTACTCATATAAAGCGTAAATAATATTTAAATATACGGATACCAAAGTTGTTGTATTTACGGAAGGATAAAATTAACACAACCGGGCCGTGCGTGAAATTAGACAGTTCAACTTTGCGAGAGTTATTTATCGCGGTTTCGCGATATGGAAATAAGTTCAACGCTTGACATTACTTTTGAATACATTCTCTAGAATGGTCATCAATCAAAATTTTACGTTTTTCGTTATAAAGGTAAAAAAATAAGGTTTTAAACGAGCTTTGCGATCTATCCCACCGCTGACCAGCCCCTTTGTCAGAAAAAAACAGTGATCTTTCACAAGCTACCATGGACAAACGGAACGGAATAATGTCTTCATTTTCCCTCACGTACTAAGGAATATGACAAGTAAAAATGGTCTTTCAAAAAAATTGGATTTCCATTAGTGGTTAAGCGGCCAAAGCAGTTTATTTACAAACTAGTCGTTCCAGCTCCAGGTTGAAATCGAACCTGGAGCTGGCTCCAGGTTCGCGAACCTGGAGCTGCGAACCTGGAGCTGTCTGTCTCGTCATCGGTGTGGATGCACTCAGACTAACATCACAATAAACATCATATTCACCTGAGTACGTAACAAGTGTAACACCAACACACACATACACAAAAACCTAACTAAATAGATTATATTTGTTGTATTTTTATCATTTATCTATGCATGTCTTTAATGCCGCATATGATGGAACACAAACATGTTCTTTCTTGGAATTGTATGAATGGATGACAATGACACAATGTGTGTCGCTGGCAAACATCTACTCCCCACTGCGGTAGGCAGTCAAGTATTTTTATCCTGCACATTTTTCTTTTTATTTCCTGTGTTTTTCTTTTATGTTCATGAATGGCATGTCCCATGACTTTAAGGCTGGAAGGAGTTGAGAGTCCCCACTCAGCTGCATGTCTTCTGAATATTAGACTCCATTTTATATGCTACCATTTTACCAGTAGAAATTATTGATAATTGAAACCTGTTGCTCCCAACTTGTATATAGAGCCCAACCACATTGTATTTGTCAATATCAACACAGAAAAATGTTTTGGGTGTAAAACTACTGCACATTTTTACAAAAGTACATAAACTTGTACTCCTAAGCCATGAATGGCACTTTATACTTGCCTTTCGTTGTAACTAAAACACACAAAGGCAGTGAATCTAATAGGTTTTTCTAAATTTCAAATATCAATAAACTGTGGTGTCTATTTGGATGAGAGTTTCGGTTGCGGACATAATTTCATTTTGCCTTATAAACTTTAAACTGGTTGAAATTTTAATACAGTAGCATGCATGAGAGTTTCGGCTAGGTGCGCGTGTGGTTTGAATTCGCCTCAACGTCTTGTTGAATTAGTTCGACAAAGGATCAGATTGGTGAGAGGGTTGGCCGCGCGCGCTGCATGTTTCAGTTGTAAGTGGTTGAAATTTTAATACAGTATAGCATGCACGATAGTTTCGGC
>CACRXK020011726.1:0-15959 GCA_902702795.2 Paramuricea clavata
GGGGAGGTCGCCAATATTTTCCGGATATACTAAAAATTTTCCGCACATATCGTACTTTTTCCTGGAATGCAAAAATTTTTCATGACGTTTCGTCAATTTTCCGGAAATACTAATTTTTTTCCGTGCATATCGTAACTTTTCGTTGCCAATATAAATGCAGTATCTTGATCTTGATTTTGAAAATTAAAATCTCAATGTTTGAAAAAATCTGAGTGTTTTTATTTTAGGGGCCCAGGATGGCAAGGGCCCACAACGAGTTCTCGTTGTCTCGACCCTTTTCACCACGCCCTGCCAGCATATGTTGCCAGACATTTTAGTATTGGCAATCACAGTGTTTCAGGTTATAAAAACTCAAAAACTGTGCTTGTTTTAAGAAAAATAAATGTCGGCGAGAACTTTGAAACGGACACGGGGAAAGATTTTGGATTAAAGCATCGCACGTAATTATTGAAAGTAGAGCTGGAAATATCTCTACGACAAACTCAAACACAATGAATTCACGGATCCATTGATAGTTTTAGCGGAAGAATATTGTGGGTGCATGTTCAACGGTGAAAGGTATTTCGGTACGTTAGCTTTTTCACAAACACGATTGCAAACACCCCTGTGGATGTCGCCCTATACGCGCTTGGCGAAATTAATAGCCGACTTGCTCTGAAGGTCACGTGCATGACGACAATTTTCTTTAAAAATCAGCTACGAAATTTTTGAAAACTATAGTTACAGGATGAAGTCATGAGAAAATTTCTGAACTGGCCGTCGGCGTTTAAAGTTTGCAATACCCTATCTAGTGAGAAATGGGGTCATTGCTGCCAATCATGTGGAATTTTTTATACATTTAAAAATCCTCTTTAAAGCAAAATTTGAACTAAAACATGAAGAAGCCTGTTCAAAAACAATTCGATACCATGTCAGCGATGGGTTTTTTCGGAAACAGACGACAATTAAGAAGTTAACGTATCTTTCCGTCCGTGTTGGATGACACCAAGTCATGACGTTCTTCTCAATCTTTCTTATATGTCATTGTCATGCAGGCAGCACTTGATCTAGTGCAAGTGACGTCGACGAAAAGTAGTTCTTCAGTATAAATTTAAACTGAAAATGTGTTTTACTACAAAGATCACACCTATATGGAAGTTTCTTAGGCTGAACATCGTCATCATAGACAAAACGTATTTCAGAATTATAATAAGCATGAGAATACGAAGTTTACATTGAATAATCACATTAGGCTACACTGATCCTGGCAAAATTATTGTGGATAGCGTGCGCGGAGGCAGAAACGTCATCCTTGGCCAATATATAGCCTCAGGGCCGCCGAGATGGGGGGGGGGGGCAGGGGAGGCAAATTGCATCGGGCCCAGAGGTGCTGGCGGCCCCTGAAAAATTTTTGTTGGGTCTCTGCCTTTTTGTGTGTTAAATATTTCCAAGTAAAGCGACAATATATCTGTTTCTTCTGGCTGGCAATTGAAGTTTTCTTGGCATAAAATGAGATAAAGTCCCTGGAAAGCATTGAAGCAACGTATTCGTCCGGGAAAATTGTTTACCAGGTAAAACTGATCGAAATTTTTAGGCCGGGGTGGAGGGGAGGTTATCTTCCGGAAAAAAATTTTTCCGGAAAAAATTTTAGGGGGCCCCCCAAAAAAATTTGACCCAGGCCTCCGCCAACCTCTCGGCGGCCCTGTATAGCCTACGTGAAAAACAGCAATGTTTAAATTCCCCCTCCCCCGGGTTCAATGTTGAAAGTTTATACAGTGCATTGGTTAGGTGAAAGCTTTGCAAAGCGCATGTCACGACCAACATTGTAGGGGGGGGGGAGGGAGACAATGACGCCAACAAGTGTATGCCAACAGTAGTACTTTAATTTACACCTCTGCAGTGTCCACGGGATTTCTGTCAAGATTGTATAGGTTTAACGTGTTTTCTAGTTTTATCGCAATTGCCTTATAGACAAGCTTTAACACAATACGTGAAGCTTTCGTTTTAAAATGGTCACGATTCCTACTGATAGTTATGGTCAGCCCGCATATGCAGAACATATTAAATCCATCATTATATATATTACCTTATATTATATTTTATATTATATTAATTAACGACAATTCTTTACCAGTGCTTTTTTCAATTCAGTGAAATTCTTACCTTACTTATATGGATCCTCGGGAAGTTGTAATAGTCGACGTTATGTGCGATTTCGATATCGCTGATCAAGGAATGGTAGAACAACAACGAAACGTTGCGTGTGGTTTGTTAAATAGCCTTAGTGAAAGATAAAGACATTTATGTTCTTTATGACATAATTATTAATTAAACCAAGTTCTTTGAATATAATTTTAATATTATTGTCAAATAATATTAGGTTTCCTTAGCACAATATTTCAAGAATAATACAACACAGAAATTAATTAAAGTCGTATTTATAATTATTAGCTAGGACATGTCTATAGCCTATTGTTTTACAAGTCCGGGCAGGTTCTACTTCACTGATTGGCTGAGTAGCAGGAACTGAAGCCAAGGGGAATCCCCTCTTTGAATAGAGTTCAAAGGCGTATTGTTCAATGGTGTCGATACTGAATTTTCAAAACAACTCAGTAGGCACATTATTCGTTATATAAATTGGTAAATTAAAACGTATGACATGTCGGACTTTGACATGGATATAATTAGGATTATAGACTACTTTCGACAAGTCATTTTCCAATTCTAGGCGCGTTTGTACAGCTGAAACGTTGTTATTAAGACGACAATTATTGTTGTTTCAGCTGCTAGCAGCATGCAAAATTTGCATATCAAATAATCGCCTACTTTCGTTCCCATATATGAAACAAAACCCGGAACTGAAAGGGACGAAAAGTTCGCCTATAAGCCTGCTACAACAATGATTTTTCAAGGCACGGGTCAATTCTATCCAAGATTAACTTTATTTCTGCGTGGTTAGATTATACCACTATAAATAATTGTTTTCCCTAGTCTAGTTCCTGGTTTTCGCTTCCGCAATGTTAGGCACACCGGATCGAGAATTCTCAGAGAGACATCAAGCTAGGAGGCCTAGCACAATTAAAAAATTTACCCGCCTTATTGGAACCATTTCTGCCTTTAAACAGCCCTGGTGTCTAAATATTTACATCGGATAATTGTACAACTTCATATTTACATGCATCAGGAATTTCAGATAATTGCACAACTTCATGCCTTTCGAATTTCACTATAGGTCTTCTCCGGCGGTTCAAAGCCGATCCAATCACGCGGGACTAGGCTAGGTTTTCCCTTTGTAAGACCAATCTCGTTCCCAGAGTATGCCTGTTCGCGTGTTATGTAGTGGCATGACTCTGGGGAAATCGAATTTATTTTATTCAAAATGAGATAAATGGCGCATGCGCTTTTATTGCTCTTGTTTATTCCGCTTACTAAATTCGCGCGGGCACACGCTCACAATCGATATATTTGTTTGAACAGATTCTCATCAGAATATCGTATCCAAAATAGTTTTTTATACGTCAGTAAAGGTACTTTAAATCACACTACTATTAAACTATATTCAATGACAAATATTGAAAGAGCTATTAAAGCTGCATGCCATAGCGAAAAGAGGGCTTGAATTTTCGTTAAAAGATGAGACATTATATCTCGGCGGGACTCGGCCATTTGTATAATGATTAATGGTGAAGATGTTTTGGTCGTTTTGCCAACAGGTTATGGGCTTATTATGGCAAATATTAAAATATTTCAGCTTCTACCTGATGTGTACGACATGTTACTTGGCGTAACTAATTCTATTGTGATGAAAAGATCGAGTGGCTAAACTGAATGACCAAGGCATTTCTGCATGCATGATACAAGGTCATTCTGTGCTACACTATACTGTGATGATGGCAGCGATATTAAATTACCGTAACGGTACCGCGATTTAAGATTTTCCTGAATAACTCTTATATTATTTTATTGCTTGTTAATTTTACAACTTCACTATATTTCGCATGCACGTGCACTGGAGAACATTTGGTGAAAAGTTGATGAAAATCGGACTGATATTGAGCGCGCAGTAGCGATTTTCCGCAAAACGCTAGAAAGGGTGTCCTGTAACCTGTCCTGTAAGGGTGTCCTGTCGGTGGTCGCATCCCTTCATTTGGTCAATTTAAAAAAAAAAAATTGTGTGTTTTGGGTATTATAAACGTTGTAGATTTAGAATTTGTTATTGCTTTTGTGCATTTTGTACGTTTTAAACCCCCAAACCGGTCTTAGAATAGAGATGATCCAATATTCTCCCCTTAGCAACGCCATAGCAACGCCTTTTTATAAAAAAAACATGAATTATTCAATATTAACGAGTCATTTGTAGTTTCTACTTTTGATGTATGTTGCTTAAGCCCTTATGATCATGCTGCAATTTGATTGGTTCATTCTACACACACATGGAAGCATCTGTTTCATAGCAATTTTCACAAACCTTCTCAGCACACTAGCTGTAAACATTGCTTCAGAGTTTCGAAATTTTACCGGATATTTGGCTCAAATTTAGTCTTCTTCGTTGTATATTGTTATATTGTGTTAAATTGCTTGTTATTTTCGATAAAATATGGGAAATGAGAAAAAAGGCACGAATCCCACCGTGCAAGAAAGCCAAAAAATTCAAACATGGCGGACCATGTAACAGCGAAAAACCTGGGCCATCATCTGATATGAAAATAGGCGATAACAGTCAGAAGTTTCGCGAAAATCCTGGTCTCACTGATTCACTTAAAGAAGGTACAGTGTTTATCGATTTGGGAGTCCTTTTCAATGTCTTCGATGAAATTCTGAGATGCCCTGAATGTGGCGACAACACGACCTGCCATGTTGATATGAAAAGAAAAATGGCTTTTCGCACTACATGGTACTTGAATGCAACAGTGTGGAATGTGAATGGAAGTACTGTTTTCATACATCAAAGAAACAGGGACATTCATATGAAATTAATGTTAGGGCTGTCTTGGCATTTAGAGAAATTGGTCGAGGACATCAAGCTATGGTAACATTTGCCAAAGTAATGAACATGCCACCACCAACAAGCCGGAACTTTACAAAGATACAAAATAAAAAGCTAGTGTTGCCTGTTGTTAAACAGTTGGCAACTGACAGTATGGTAAACAATGCTATGGCTGTTAAAGAGGCTGGCAATAATGAGGCAGGTGAATGTGGAATTTCCCTCGATGGAACTTGGCAAAGGCGAGGTCATGTGTCACATAATGGTGTCGTAACCGCCATCTCATTGGACACAAAAAAATGTCTGGACGTGGAAGTTTTATCAGACAAATGTCAAGGGTGTCAAAAGTGGCAAAAGAAGGCAAATGATCCCAATTATCAAGACTGGAAAGCCAACCATATTTGCAAAATCAACCACACTGGAAGTGCCAACAGTATGGAAACAGCTGGAGCTCTGCAGATTTTTGAGAGGTCCTATTTAACAAGGGGTCTACGCTACAAGGACATGCTTGGTGATGGTGACTCATCCACATATAGTGCTATTACAGAGAGCAAACCGTATGGAGATGATTGCATTCCAAATAAACTTGAATATATTGGTCATGTGCAGAAGAGAGTGAGGAGTCGGCTGCGGAAGTTAAAGAACACAAGAAAAGGTGTGAAATTGAGTGACGCAAAGGATTTGGAGGTAAAGGAAGACTAACTGATGGGAAAATTGACATTTTGCAAAATTATTATGGTCTTGCAGTAAGGAGCAACTTGGATGATGTTGACAAAATGGCCACTGCTATTAAAGCAACATTATTTCATGTCGCTTCAACCGAGTCAAATCCACAGCATGATCTTTGTCCCGATGGTGATGACAGTTGGTGCGGCTACAAGCGAGGGAAAGAGTCTTATCGACACAAGAATGGCATACCTCAGTGCATTGTTGATGAGATTCTCTCAGAAATGTACACATGGTTTAACCCAAAATGTTAACGAATGTTTGAATGGGCTGATTTGGGATCGATGTCCAAAGACCACCTATGTCGAACAGCCCACTGTTGCACTTGAAACATATTTGGCAGTGTTGAAGTTCAATGATGGGGACATTTCTTTTTTGAAGATCTTTGAGGACCTGGATATTAAACCAGGAGTATTTACCTTTGAAGGTGCCCAACACTGTGCTCGACAACGAATACAACTGTCGGCAACAAAGACCAAAGAGCCAACAAAAAACAGAAGAAAAACATTAAGACATCTTAGGAAAAAATATATAGATGAGGCAGAAGAGAAAGAAGGATTTTCTCAGATTTGTAATTTGACAGTAGTCAGCAATACTTGGAACCATGTAATTTTCTAGGTTTGTATCATAGAAGCTTGATACTTTGCACATCTATAGTCTGTCCCATTGTCCATTATGTGACACTCTTCACATTTCAGCATTGTTCATTATTGATGAATTATTAACAAATTACATCATAAATATTTCAGTTAAAAGTACCAATAGTGCATAATTCCATTTTTGGCTCACAAATTTTTTATTAATGGGATTCTGGAAAAAAATGAAGAGTGTCACATAATAGATGAGGTCCTAAGCTTTTAAAAAATATATCACTCATTAAATTTGGGTAATTGGTTAATGATATATGATGTTTGCGACGCTAGGCAATTATGGCCTAATTAAGAGCCGCCATCTTGGATAATTAGTGTAATTAGCGACTTTGTAATTTTTTTTTCATAGTTCGTTTTACTTGACCTAACCCTTTCAGAAAGTGATATTTTCACTTTATTATCTTTAAAAATAAAAAAAAATGGTTTAAAGGGATTCAACCACCTTATAACCATGCAGCCCTCATTCAATTAACTCTTAAAATCATGAATTATATTGCATTTCTGCAGTGTTTTAACTATAAAATATAGTACAACAGTAACTCTGAATATGGACATTTTTTAATGGTAACCAGACTTATTGCATATATTTAGAACAAGTGCCCCCTCAATGATGCTTGGGACTAATAACACCCAGGAAGCTTGATACAGAAATTAAAGTAGTTATTTGATTGAAACTGGTAGCAATCTCAATCCTACTGTATCTCCTTTTATATACAATTGCCAATATATTCACATAGAATAATAGTTTGGAAATGGAATCAATGCTTGTATATTTTTAGCAAATGAGCATTGTTATTGATCCACAATGACTCTTATTGCTATAAACAACATTGTTTCACATTATTAGCAACAGACAAGGGAACATCTATATTTAAATTCACCACTTATTTTGTATCCAGACACAAATGTTTCATTAACTGCTACCTTAATGCAAAAATTATTTCAAGTTTGGCTTAGTTACAGTCTTACAGTACATCATCCTGTCAAGTGGCAATCATTTACAAAGCAGGTCTTTAACCAAATGTTTTATAACCTGCATGGGGGACTTTTAAATTAATTATTCTATAATTTATACAGATGCTACAAAAACACCTGGCATCTTAAATTTATAGATAACTGACTCATTTTACAAAAGCACAAAGACCACAGGTTACAAAATGTTGAGTGTTGACCATAATATCAATTTGATAAGCTGTGATTAAGTGACCTCTTAGCACATATATGTCAAGTAAACATGAAACGGAAGATCTAATGTACTATATTGTTTAAAGCTTTAACACAAGCAAAAGCTGTTACTCCAAAGTCCTGGCAACAATTTGTCAATTTAACAAAACAACGACAACGTATGCAATGATTTCATTTAGCCAACTCTTTCATGGTTTATATAATGGGATATTACGAAACTTGTTACGCCGTCGTTTCCACATACAATATACTCATACTGTAGATCGATAAAAAGTCATTCATAAATACCATGCCATTTTGTAATTATATACCCAACGTCCCAATAATTTTTCATACGATTAATATTATATCCTTTGATTTATATTGTTTGATTTCGCATTCCAAATCTGATAAACATTGATAATTCTCTCTTCGCGTATGTCCACGCGTAAAACTCGCAAAAAAACACGCATTAATTGTGTCGGCAGCATTGATGATCGCGGCAGCCAATCAAATAACGATTTCGATTCGATTTCCCCAGAGTCATGCCACTACATAACCCGCGAACAGGCATACTCTGGGAACGAGATTGTTGTAAGACATGATATTAGAGAGTTTAAGTTCGACTTCCAATACTAATACCGATACCGATGTTTTCACTTCCGTTCTCATTTTGGTACCGGGAAATTTAAAGCGTTAAGTTATCACGACAGATAAAGTATAGAACACATTAATCGTCACCGAAAATGTACGGTATACTAAACGGCGGCTGAGCTAAAATTCCGACTAAAACATGATTCAGGCGATGCTAATAAACAAATAGTTTACATGTTTATCGTAAAAATTATGAAATATCCGATTTATATGAGTTTATCTTACAATTCCCCCGACTTCCAATACAAGGCCGACTTCGGTAGTGGTGACTTCCAATACACTTGTCCTCGCGCTTCTTGCGAGCAGAGTGCATGCGCATGACATCTTGTTAGTATCGGTATTCGTATCGGAAGTCGAACTTAAACTCTCTATTATTACGTCCAGGAGAGTAGTGCAGAAAGAAATTCGGAAACATGATTATCGGAACAACTTATGACAGTTAACACGCTAATGTTTTTTTTCCTACTTGACACATTTGATAGTTGCTGCCGTAGGCAGCACACTATTCTTGACAACTGATTTCGACATTATGACTCGTGCCAGTTTCCTTGACCGAGTTATAACGATGCAGCTTGATTCAAAATATAGAAGAAATTTGGATTTCTGATGGCCGGTATTCGCTCGTAAGTCGCCGTAAAGCTCTCGTTCTGTACTTTCCGCCATGATGAAAAATATAAAAAACAATAATTTCTTCACAAATAAAAAAGATAAGATAAGATAAGATAAAATGATGTTTAATAGCACAAATTCGCACATAAAGTGAAGTACAAAGTGCTTACATTAAAATACTATAATAATATAAGATTATTTACAATTGTTGTTAGGACAAAGTTAAAATCAAGTCTCACCAGTCACTGTTTACTATTAGCAATATTAATTGTAATTGGGAAAAAGCTATTTTTAAACCGATCAGTTCGACATTTATAAGTTGATAAATTATTTGATGATCTAATAAAATAATTATGCTCGTTCGATCTAGTCTGGGTCACGTGTTGTGTAAGCGGACCACCTCTGGTTATCTTCGTGAGTGTCTTCAAACATAGATCTTCACGTCTAGTCTCCAATTTGGTGATACCAGCCGACAGCAACGCATCTTAATAAGTTTGTTCAGGGTATACAATACGCAAGGCTCGCTTTTGGATTTTTTCAAGTTTGTCATATAAATAGCATGGGATAGAGTTGTGCCAAACTTCACAAGAGTATTCAAGGATTGAGCGTATATTAACGCAATATACACAGTGAGAAGGTCTGCAGGAGGAATACCACTTCGGCGCAACACCCGGAGGATATGCAATCGTTTGGATGCCTTCGAGACTATTTCATGGATATGTTCATCCCATTTCAGGTTGTTTTGGATCGTAAGTCCCAGTACTACCTATAAATAGGTAGTCCAAGAACCAAAAAAGTGGTACGGGTACCAATTTTATCCGTGTCGTACCAAAAATTGGGCGTAGTGTAAACGGGGCTTTAAGGCGAATTTCCAGTCCTCGCACGAAGCTCCTCGCAGCTCGCTGCGAGTGATGCATGAGCACTTTCATCCAATCACAATGGTAAACAGTTCATTTTAATTAGATGCAAGCACTCGCAGCGAGCTGCGAGGAGCTTTGTGCGAAGACTGGAAATCCGCCTTAAGCTCTGCTCACAGGCACAGGGTATATAACTATTAACTCAACCACGAAGGAAAACATCGAAATGACGTATAGTGTCGTATAGTCTTGTATAACGTTGTATAGTCTTGTTTAGTCCTGTATGGTCTTGTATAATTCATATAATAATCGTCTATAGTGCAGTATAGTGTTGTATAGTGTTGTATAGTCTTGCATAGTGTCATATAGTCTTGTATAACATTGTATAGTGTCGTACAGTGTCGTATAGCCTTATATATTGTTGTATAGTCTTGTATAACGTTGTATAGTGTCGTATGAGTTAACATTCACCGAAGCACGTAAACGGATGTAAAGCCTCATTACTGAACGAAATAATCGTTAAAACTACAGTTCCCTATTGGCTGACAGCAATCGATACGTTCTCAACCGTAGAATAACGAGCTCTTACTGGGTAAACGTTTGGTAACGTTTGGCATAATTTATTCGCACGAAAGTTTGTCGTGTGTTGATGATTTAGATACGATTGCATTGCTTAATTTTTTAACGTAAACGCGAAATTTGCATGCATGTGATGTGATAACTCGGGACATGTCGCTCATTCCCTTAAAAACTAGCCCGCACTATGCATGCCAGCCTTTACCTACCAAACTAAAACTTGCATGGAATACCCGCAGTTAACTGATATAATTACTTTGTAAGTCGATCTGGCCGCTATTTGTATACGAAAATTTTGTTTATGTTCAATGCCATATATACTGTAGTGTACTGAATATATGCACGAATTTGCATAAAGGGGATACAATAATTCCCAAAGGGCAAACATGGAACAGGCGTCTATAGACATACTCAATACAGTCAAGACAGTACAGTATAGCAATGGACAACGACAATGTTTTAAACTTCGCATTTCTAAATCTTTGTAATACTGTCAATATCTTTTTCGGCATTTACATACCAATTATCAATGCGGCAATTGAAGAATCAATTAGTCAAACCTACAGTGAACAAGACTTAAACATGCTTGTTTCAACGGTGTGTAATATTTTCCGAGCATACTTTAAATTAATTGCTCTCGCTGCAACATGTACACACTCTTCACTTCCGAGAGCTCGTATCGAAAATGTGTTGTTTCCTGACGCTGTTGGCTCAGAATTTTCAGGACGAGATGTTTTTAGCGATCTAGAAAGATGTGAACATCTCTTTTGGAGTTTAACCGGGGAAAGTGTGGAGTCTTTTAGACGAATAATTCAAGGTGTTGCACCTGAAATGACAATGTACACCAGAGCACGGCAACCCAGAGTTAGAAACTGCCCTTTCAGACTGGATGTTTGTAATCGAGTACTTCTGGTGCTGATTTGGCTACGAATGTATCCAGAAATCACCATGTTATCTGGTATGTTCATGGTTAGTCCAACAACTGTACAGAGAGAAATCCGTTATCTTCTACCGATGTTGTGGACATACTTCAGAGAACTGGTTCAGTGGCCTAACGCTGAGCAATGGCAGGATATGGCTCATGACTGGGAGATGTTTCCAGGCGCAGTAGCATTGATAGATGGAACACGGCACGAAATCCAAAGACCGCAGATAGAGCCACAACAACAATTCTACAGCGGGCACTGTCGTTACCATAATTTCTCCACCCAAATAATCATGGATAACCGAGGAAATATTGTTTATATCCAGTCGGGTTTTTTGGGCCACAACAACGACAGCGCTCAGCTTCAAATGATGCCGAGAATAGGAAACGGCGAAGAACTCCACTTGCCAGAAGGCTTGTACATTCTAGCTGACAAAGGATATCCATGCGAGTACCCATTACTTACTCCCTGGCGAGTAAGAGATGTGGCTGGAGATCAACGGAGACAACTTTTCAACCTCGAACTGCGTAGAGTAAGAGTGAAGGTGGAACATTGCATAAGGAGAGTGAAAGAATATGGAGCTGTCAGTCATCTCTGGAGGCATGAACGATGGATGTTCCCTATTGTAAACGAACTTTGCGCCTTCTTAGCGCAAAGACACATTACTCTCTCTCGTGTGCTTTAGAACCCAAAATGTGCAACCTCAAAAGTGGAATGTACATGGGAGGTCTGAATTTCAGGGAGGTCTGAAACTACATATTCACAAGGCACGATACAACACGCAAAACGTTTAATAACATATCGTAATCATTGTTAATGTGCCGCGTCGTGTGTTTCTCCTTGCCTTGCTTGAAACTGTTGCGTAAAAACATTCGTTCACCATGCACTGATATTATTGCTGTGATATTAATGTAACTGGTAACAATAATAACTTTATAATAACGTTAATATTAATATATAATATGGTTGATTAGTTACATTCATGGTTTTCTGTTTGATGCGAGTGATATAATTGCCATATAACTACGGATTAAGGCTGGACAAATAGCACCACTCACAGTTACTCAAACCTGAAGAGTTTTTTTGTTGTTGTAAATTCACGAAGTCGTAAAAATTTCTGTGTATAATTTTCGTTCATGCTGCGTATTATTTATGTTTTATGCCATTACAATAATACTGTATAAAAAGATCGCCATCCAGTTTGTCATAGGTTTTATGCAAGATGTATATCAGAAAAAAGTACACCATGTTGAAACGGCTCTCAATTTCAGAAATTCTTTCATTTCATGAAGTTGTTGATAAATATAGACTGTTTGGGTACTTATAATGTAGAATAAACAAAAAAAATTGCAAAGATAAATTTTCCAGAGCAGGGGGAGGGTGCCTTTAAGCGGCATTTAAAAGGTTAAAACGCATTTTGAGTTTATGGGCGAGAAATCAGTTTGTTATGTGTTTTATTAAATTAATGGTTCAAATATCAGAAAACGTCTTCGATTTTAAGTCTGGTGAAACTTTCATTTTTTGGCACCCTGAATCTTTAACGCATGCATACATTTTCCTAATTTGCATATTGTTATTGTAAAAAAGTTAAAAAAAACCCACAATAATTTGCATATTGTTATTGTAAAAAAATAAAATAACAATGTGCAAATTAAGATAAAACTTGAATTAAGGATGCGCGAAAGCATTAATTGGTGCAAAAAAAATGAAAGTTTCACCAGCTATTTGAAGGACTTAAGATTGAGAACATTTTCTGATATTTGGAACATGAATAAAATACATAACAAATTTCTCGCACATGAACTCAAAATACGTTTTAAACTATCTATTGTTATGAAGAATTTCATGAAAGAACGGATTTGTGATATTGAGAGCCGTTTCAAAATTGTCTACTTTTTTTATTCACCCTGTATATCCAGCTGATCTCGCGCTAAGCTCGCAAAGCATGATTTCCAACGCAAATAGAAATCCATACCAGAAATCCGTGCGGGCGTTGTTTTGCTAAAATTTTCTCGGCCGATGCAGCAAAGGGCGATGTTTTGTTCATATTTTGGTTGATCTTTCGTGATTTTTTGTACGAATCGACAAAAGAAATGAGATACAAGACATTAATGGGTTCCTGGTTTACCTGAAAGACAAATAAACTGGATACGAACTGAAATCGCGTTGATTTTATGCATATTTATTGTTGTCGGACTTGTATTCGGACATGAACAGGCTAGTGATAACTAAATATTGTTATAAAATTAGGGTTTTTTAAGATGCCGATTGCTGTATTATTAAGGTATTCCAATAAATATTTCTGTTTTATAATTATTTTTTTGGTTTATGATGTTTTCAATCCGATTTTAAGAGTAAAAACAAGTTGTACTTTACGTGCAATGTTGGCAAGTCATAAATCGAACATACTGAGTTTTGGCGGGCTTTACAAACCTCTGCCTATTTCTTGTATCAATAAATATTTCAAAATGACTTCCTCTTCAAGCAATTTTCGCTGTGAATACCCTGAATGCAAGAAAGATTACGGTTCCTACAATAATTTATTGCGCCATTATCGAGCCAACCAACAATTAACACAAGCCGGAGAATTTAGAAAATAAGAAAAAACCGAGTGCCATAGAGCTTGTTAGCGATGTATTTCGGCCGAGTAATATTAGCGAAGTAACTCGTTCTGCAAGAGTAAAAGCTTTTATTAGTTGTCTAAGTGTGGAAGAAATGAAAGAGCATTTTCTGCAGCCTGTTGTTCACCATGTAAGTTCTTGGGAGTTTCTTTTGTCAAAGGCTACTTCAAATGGCTGTGTAAACACTACGAAACTTTTGCGAGATTTTAATGCTTTAAAACAGTTGTTGTATGATAACTATCCTGAGATGAAACCAATTGTTGAAGAAAATGTTGCTGTGAATTTGGTTGGAATGCCCACTTTAAACGATATGGTAAACTTTGTGCTGGATAACAAGACATTACTGTGCAGTGCTATACTTGAAGCTGAGGATGGAAAGATATTCAGGGAAGGATTAATGCCACTTGTTTTTGAAAAGAACAAAGACAAATTTCTTGAATTTGCATCGGGAATTGTTGGTTCGTTTTCTATTGGGCAAAAACAACTGCAAGATGTTCTGCGAAACACCTGGGGAAAGTATCTTTCAGCAGTGATTGGTGTCAATGTCATCCCACCCAAAGCCCTTATTGTACAACACCTAAAGAAAAAGAAACAAGAACTGACAGAGCTGATAGGATTGAATTTCGAAGTCCATGATGATGTGGTTGTTGCAAAGGTTAATGTTGCTATGTATTTGGAATATCTACTCTCTCGCCCGACTATCAAGATATCTGAAATTGCACCCGAGAACAAAGTACTTGTATACCAGTTCACTGATTTAGCTCCACGGTTAAAGTGGTCAAGGTATTTCACTGGCATCACCACCTTGCGTCTGAAAGTTGTTGAGTGCCACAACCTTAACCGACTAGTCATTACAGCTGGCGTATACCTTGGTCCAGACGATTGTGACACAATCAAGAAACGCTTTGGAGGATTGTATGAAGAGTATGCTCAGTTGAAAGAAATTAATTCTCCCAAATGTGAACGTCCCATCCAAGTGTACTACAGAAGTTGTGTAGATGGCAAACAGCGTCGGATTGACACAGGCAATAGTTCTTCAAGATCCACATTCCCAATCCCAGATGCTCCTGAACACACCACCTTGTTGGGTAACATGTTGGTCATCTCTACTGGCCCAGTCTGGACAGTTCAAGACACAAAGGAAGCAGAGAAGAATTGGATGAAAGAGAAAACCCCAGTTCCAAGATCAGAATTTGCAAAAAATAACTTAGGCAACCAAGGGCGGGTAAATCTTACTAACTGTGATATGCAAGATTATTTTCCAGTAGCAATGCATCTTGCCATTAGATCTGTGGAAACATTGTCAGTACAAATTGGCATGTGTGCAATTGGTAAGTTAGCACTAACAGCCAGGTAGCAGGGAAGTTTCTGCCATCACAATGGCAGACATTTTTCAACAAATATTAGGAAAAAAAATGCGCTGAATATTGTTTAATATTCATGAATATTGTTTAATATTCATGAATATGAATATTATCAAGATACAAGTACTAGTTGAAAAAACCCCAGAAAAATTAAGTTGATATTTAGATTTTGAAATACATTTGAAATTGGATATTGTCTTGAATTAATTACCTATTTCATGGATATAAATTTGAGTTTACAAAATAACAATATTCAGACAATGTTTTTCTCCTATACATGTGCCACTTTGAAGTATGAACTGTATATTTAGAGAGGGGTGTAAGCTGTGAATAATCTGCCCCTCCCCCTGTTAATTAAGGCAGGGCCGTCGCAAAGCATCTAAAGTGGGGAGGGGGTGTCAGACAATTTTTACCAAAATTTTACAAATTCACCTGAAAATTAAATCCCCCCGGTCAAAAGATTTTCTGGACAAACACGATTTCCTGACACAAAGTCCAATTTTCATAAACTTTTATGCAAAAATAGGTATCATTTCAGAAAAATATCGACATTATTATTACCCAAATTGTGCCTGAAAATTACAACATTTACCTGATTTTAACTTCAAACATCTTGGATTTTACATCTTGAGCTTTTCAACCTCCAGTAAAAACCAACAATTGGTTCATAGTTTACCTGATTTTCAAGTTTACCTGATTCTCGACAATAAAGCAACCTAAACTCAGTGGCGCCGTGGCCAGGGGGGGGCATGCCCCCCTATTGTTGAGACCCGTCAGAACATTGTCAATGTTGTCGGAACATTGTCAATGTTGTCGGAAATTGTCAAAGTTGTTGACTGGGGGGGGGGG